>RJWM01023756.1:0-31705 GCA_004363535.1 Dasyprocta punctata
TTTTTTTTTCAGATAGTACTGTGAACACAAACTAGATCATATTTTCATTTTAGGCTTTCTTTTATTCATTAGCATTCTGCCTGTAGATTTCCTTTGGGCTAAAACAAAAACAGAAAAAAGGGGCGAAAAATGAATAGGGAAAATGGATCAGTCATTATATTAGATTTTCTCCATTACTAAGATACATTTCACTCTGGCATCTAGTCTTTTTATCTACTTATTTTGTTTTTGGTTTCTCTGGCATCTTCTTGCAGAATCATACTTGGTAGTACCATAGGCAGCTCGATTGCTGCATTCCCTTTGGAGTTGCATCCAAAATGAATGAACCCCAAGACTGAATGTGGAAGGAGAGGGACATTTTTCATTTTAATCACTTGGTGTGCTGCCTGAATCTTCAGTCAAAGGAACAGCCTCATTCCATCTTAAGTAAGCCTACTCAGATGTACTGGCAGTCCTTCTGAAGCCAGTCAGGTGATATGACAATTAGTGATGCATGATTTTTATTTTAAGAGAACAAAATGTTTCAAAACTAAAGAATAAAACTGTGGAATCATAGGTAGCCTCTAGGGACTGTGCTTACAATTGTTTTTAATTAAATTGCACAGTCAAGCTATAAAATATAAAATGCATATGGATAGAAATTGTTGCTAAGGAGGCTGGACTACAGCAGTGTGTTTTGTTATTTTAATTTTTAATTTCAGCTCACCAATCTTTCATGTGCTTGGAAAGTTGGGTCAAAAATCATTTATGTTGTCTCTGAATAGGATATCCATTTTTGTTTCTTCCTTTTCCTAATGCAATTATTTCATAAATTATTATGAATATTTTATTATTCTGATCCCCTATTTAGATAATTTTCAAAAGATAAAATAAGTGCAAATTTAACACAAAACTATGACCTCTTTTAGTAGAATAATATGTAGATATAGAGTTTAAAGACATACTTTTGCTAGTATCTCAATGTAAATTAATACCCAACAAATAGTCATACTAAGAGGACTCAACTTAGAATTCCTTTCTGTTTTTTGCTTAGTAATAGGAAAGATCTTAAATTAACTTTCAGTCCCAAATGTAGAGTAATCCAGAGATGTGATACTCTATGTATTTAATACTTTTAGTCATAAATACAATTACCGTTATCACTCTAAAGATTTTCTTAGATTGGTCTTTAGAAGATAATAAACAACGTCTTATTGTAAGATGATTGACAAATAATTATTTGGGAAAGAGGCTCAGCAGTTAAATGCTCAGTATAATAGACAATGTTCTTGCCCTTGATGTTTACAAACGAGTGATAAACACAGGCTTAAATTATAGATGACTATGACATTGTGGAGTAAGTGTAATTATAAGGTCAACCTAAATCATAATTAAAAGGCAAGAAAAGGCTTCTAGGGAAAGGTCTTTGAGCTAAAATATGAAAACTTGCTAAGAATTAACTAGAAAAAGTGAGAGTGCCAGGGAGATAGGGAAAGTTAGATGAAAGATGGAAATAGTAAGGAAAATTTGTTCTGGGTAAATGATAAAACCTAATAAGGGCTTGGTTTTAAAGAGTGCATGATGTGCTGAAGGAACTGAACATAGTTCAAAGCATTGCTGTGGAAAAGATATACTGAGATGAGTGTGCAGAGTCTGGCAATATATAGAAAACAAAGGAGCTGATGGGGAAGTCATTCTCAATGGCTTTGGAATTTTACCCATTGACAGAGTGGACTGGATGACGGTGGAGGGTCTTGTTAAGCAGAGCAGTGGCATAAAAATTACTCTGGCTTCATTGTAGATGAATGTATTGAAAGACAGCACTGAGAAAAAGAAAACCAGGAAGGAAGTAGCAGCAGTTACCTACACAAGAGGCTTTAAACCAAGGCATCTTATGGTTTAAGAGAAGAAGGATAAATTCAGAAATATTAAAATCAGAATTTGGTGAGTTAGAGAATGAAGAGTAGAGGCAGTTATAAACTATAAAAAGAAGAATTCTGGCTCAGAGAACTGGAAAATGGGGTGCTAAATCACACAAAAATAAAATATTGCTTAGTGTTAGTATTAATTTTAACAAATATTTTCTTGAATATTTTGTCTTATCACTGTCAAAATTTCAAACATATATATTTTTCAATTATCTTTGAAAATCTCCTATAGATAGAATTGTTTTTGTCCAATAATATGACCTTAAATGCATAATATATTTTTACTTTGGAATGTGCTGGAACATACTTCATTTTCTTATATGTGCTGTAGTCTTGCTTTCAACCTCTGGAGTTTCTAAAGTTTTTTTTTTTTTTTTTTTAATGGTTGATGTTTTTGATGTTTTTTGTTTCTTACTTACCAATCCAGCAATTTATTTGAAATTATTTTTTATATTTTGCTACTTGTGTCTAGTGGCTTTGGAAGTATACCCTCATTTCTTTTATCTTTACTATTTTGCTGTCTATTGGCTGTTCCCCTGAATATAAACATATTTACTACCTAAATATTAAAGTAAACCTCCCTTGGGCTGGAGCTCCTCTGCAAGGAGTTAAACCATGAATTTAAATCTTTATCACCAAATTTCTTAAAATATAACTTTTGGTTGTTTCTCCCTTACTATCCTTTCACTGTAATCTGAGAAATTTCTTTCCTAGAAATTAGTGAGTCCATAATAATTCACTGACTCACTGTATTTTAAAGCCTATGTTTTTGCTTTGCCCACATGATTTTTAAAATTTTGTGACATATCTTAAATTCAGTTTGTTGTCTTATGTTTTCCAACATTAAGCTTACTTCAGTGTAATATAGTTATCTGTATTTTTGAAGAGTAAAACCTGAAGAAACAGTATTTTTATTCTTATATCTTCCATAGGCAATATATAGCTCTCAAAATATAACTGTATTTCTGTATGTTTTAAATAGATAAATATGTGGAAATTGAAATATATTTTGTGTTAATGCACTCATATATTATAGGCTAGTGTTAATATTTTTATTAATATGCAGACAGAAAAGAAATTTATCTAAATATCAGAGGCTAAATTCATGTGAAAAAAGTCTGTAAGTCTGTGTTTTGGAGTGAAAGAGGTAGACCCTGAGACATTTCCTCTGACATAGTCGTAACTGTAAAAAGCTTTGTTTATCAAAAAATAATTTTTAATATTTTGCTTTTTTATTGCTACTGGCCATGCACAAATCTATGTCATATATCATTTTTATATCTCGTTTCAACTTTATGATGGGAAAATTGTAATATTTATGTATATATCCCCCAGAATATAATGCCTTGAAAATAATCGTTGGTTTGTATTTATGTTACTTTATTATCACTACTTCAATTATTATTTATTAAATAAAATCTGTATTTATGTAATTATAGGTACACTATGGAGGGTAATTCCTGGTCTCTCTGTGATGTTCAAAAGAGCAGTTTATCAACTACATAGTCCAGAAGCTCGGTACAAGTTTACTCTGATTTTTTCTCCTGTTCTCTTAGCTGTGTTTCCTTAGAGCTCTGTTGAATGGAGTTCCTGAGAAATTGCGGCCCTAAACCTGCCAGTTGGATTATTTACCCCACTAGCTGCTCAAATTCCTGGAGGGCAACACAGCAGTTTCATATTTGGCAGCTATACCATCTACACCAGTGCTATAATCTCTTGCTTCTGAGCACTACAAAGCAGTAGCTTCTTGTATACCCCAGCTCTCTGAGAACCTCACAGGCCAATAATGAAAGTCAGTCTGGTACCTCTTTTGAAGGCAGATTCTATTTTTAGAAGCTAGAGTTCTAGACAAACAGGTGCAGTGTGGTTCAAGGTCTCAGTATAAACAGCTCAATTCCTAAAAACCAACCACAGGCCGGTCATAAAAATAGGGAAAGTGCGGCATTTGAAAAAATTATGTTTGCTGAGTTAATTCTTTCCAGCACAACTGAGTATCCTTATTCTAGAGCCAAAGAGAATCTCTATCTTCTGACCAGCGACCACCTCTTTCCACTACTAAGACTGTTTTCCTTGGAGCCTTTTAAAGAGACTCTGGGGAGCTGGATTTCAGCTTGATTTGGGTTTGGTTTGCTTTTAGCAAAATAAAGTAAACCTATATATACAATGTAGAAATAAAATGTTCCATACATAATATTTGGATTGCACTATTAAAGATAAAAATGAATGTTTCCAGAAATTTCAACTAAGTGACACAATGCAATTTGTCTATGAGATTACCAAGAATATCCTGGGCTAAATATATCTTTTCTTTTGTTATATTCTTTAGGGTAAAGCTAGACATGTTATCAAGGATACTCAACACTAAGTCATTTGACTAATTAAAAAGATATTCCCCTTTCCTATGATAGTCTGAATGGCACAGTTAGGTCTGTTGGTGATTCTGCCCCACGAGGTCGTTCAGGATAAAGTCTCCTCCTAATGTATTGGGATTTGTCATCACCTGTACTGGCAAAGCTACGCTGACATAGGCTCAGACAGGCAAAAGGAGTTCAACCACTGTCACAGGGGCCAAGTAGGAAAGTGGTAAGCAGCATATTCATCCCCTTAAGCTGAAGAAAATTTCATCATGTGATCACACTCAAATTTAAGAGAGGTTGGGATTCATAGTTTTCCAATGTGTTCAAAGTGATGGGGAGAATGGATTTGATTCTCAACCTGCAGTTTTATTCATCTACAGTGAGAATAGGAAGTATACTACAAATTGTCTATTTTCACTGTGGATGAGTAAAATGTGTATTAACAACTAAAGGTTCAGAAAGAAATGTTAACATTTTTAATGCAAGTCAGTGATTAAACAGAATTGATTTTGAGGTCAACTTTTTGGAAAATACTCTTTTAGATATAAATCTTAAAGGAACCCTGATTTCCTTAAAATGTATTTATTATGAGAAAAGTTTTATTTATTTCCAGAACAGTTACATACACAAGGGTATAACTAGTGCTTAACAATTGTAATATTCATTACATTAAAATATAAGGCTATATAAATTGTACAATATGAAAAGCCTAAGCAAGTAAGCTTTGTAAATTAGCCTCTGCTGGTCACCTAGAAATTCTAGATTATATTTTCTTCTTTCCTTTGAACATTTCTAATGTAACAGACTGAACTAAACACACTGAACATGTGTAACTGTGTAGATTAATTTTATATTTACATTTAAAATCTTGTATTAACTTGCCAAATTAAAGGAAAAATTATATGGAGATGCTGTTCCACTCTAATGAAGAAAATTACCTTTTAATGAACATTTAAAGCATTTGTTAAAAGTCTGGTAATTGCAAGATATTTTGTTTCAGCATTGTTGGTTATTAGGTACCTATAACAATAGCAAACAAAGAAACATTAATATTTCCATTTTATACTTATTTTTGACATTCCATACATAGATCTGTCTAGACAATCCAATTGACTGTAATTTCTCATCCACACAAGAGGAGTTCTTTTCATCTATAAAGCATAGCACAATATGCATTTTGGAATGTGCTGACTCTTCATGAAGGAATTTGAGTGCAATTTGACAATAAACTGTTGTGGTGCTCTAAGCAGTCACTGAATATCAACCAGAACCCTGGGTCTCATTACATCTCCCTGACAGATCACTGAATTATTGAACACACATGAACACTATGCAGCCTTGTTTAGAGAATTGCTAATCAACCCATGATGGTATGTAGGTCAAAAACCAATTAAAAAACTCTGTGATTGGAATGTATGATTAAGAAACAATTAAATGCATGGTTTAAAAAAAGAAATAGAAGAAGCCAGTCTTACTGATTGTTTGCTTTTTTTCTGTGCTGTAAAAGATGTGCCCTTATAATCATCAATCCTCCATACAAAGACATTCATAAATTAAAAAAAAATAGCTTGACAAAAACTGTATTCATCTCCAAGCAAATACTTTGCTTGTCACAATGGCTTATTTAAAATACTATTGTTCCAACACTTGTCCTGTATTTTATTGTTTTCCTCCCCTAAAATAAATTATGTATGATGTTTTAGGGAAACTTTGAAGTTCAATCAGTTTTGGCAAAAGGGTGGTATTTTGCAAATAGTTCAATTACAATTCTGCCTGTAATTTATCCTTTTGATATATTTCTGCATCAGAGAGATCGGAAAAGTAAATGAGCATCCATATTCATTGGTTCTGCAAAATATACTGTTAGGACACAAAAGGGGGAAAAAGTTTGTGTGAAATTTTCTTAAAGAAAGCACAAAAAAACTAAAAACATAATGTTATATTTCTTTTCACAATTAGTCATGTAAAAGACCAGAGAAAACAAGTAAATACTGTCTGATGTTATTTCATATTAAAACAAATGTACTATAGTGCGGGAAGTTACACTTTTAAATGCAAACATGTTTAAAGAAAGTTCAGGTAGTATTTATTACTAAGATGGTAAAAACAGAAGTTAAACCTGTTAGTAATTTGGTCTGGGATTATAAGCAAGATCAGACCATTACTCCTTCCCAACATTTCTATAGTCTTGTAGGAAGGGGCTGGTGCTTTGTCTTGTGAGAGTTCATGTCAACAGTGTCCTTGCCATACTGTTCAGAGTTATTCAGAATTAGGATATGGAATGTACATTATTGATATTTAACTCTGCTTTTTCTGTTAGTTTGCTTAATTGGGAGATGATCTTTGAAGGAACTTTTCCATTCTGTTTTGCTTTGTTTTGTTTATTCATCTCCACACATTTTATCTTGGCTATGAAGAAATACTCCCACAATATGGTGCAGTATGAACACTGTGAAAATATTTCATAAACTATTATTCTGCATATATGTTGCCTCCTTCCAAGCAATGAGTTGAAGAGATAGTTATGTAAAACTGGTTTTCCTTTAAATTATTATATTTTTAGCATTTCTGCCTAATTATAGAACTATTTGTAGGTTATTCCAATAATTGCCAAATATTTATACTTTGTAGGCAGATGTAATGTTCTAAAATTTCCAGAAATTGTAATGTCCCTTTTCTATGTGGAAACGTATCTAAATGATAATAGTTAGGGTAAGACCATAGATTAAATTATGTACGGAGAAGCATTAGAGTTTTTAGAGTCCTTTTAAAATGATGAAATATGAGAATAAATACAAAACCCTCTATTCCATTTTGCTCTTCCCAAGACCAACACAATTATTTTTAATGACTGTGTTCTGAGTTAGAGCAACATGTTCAGGTTCATCATATTAGTAATGCCTACAGTTCTGTTCAATCATTTAATTATATTAGCTCACATTAGAGAGATAATTATGTTTACCTAAGAAGAAATGTTGCCTGTATTCTGGGTGCCCTAAAATAATAAAGGGCCACAGAAAAGAAAATTTAGAAATCAGATGTAAAATTGAGAGGAGACATTCTCCTTTCTGCCTTTTCTAATCGAAGATGTTTTTAAGGCAGGAGAAAATAACTCCAGTTCACTAATGTAGAGCCTAACTTTGTTTATTCAACTGTGCTGTTTTAAAAATTCATTCTTTTGACACAAAAATTAATTATACTTAAATATTACATATTTATTTGGTACAATATATTTGAAATATGTATCCAGTGTGTGTGGTGGCTAATTCAGGCTAATTAACTTGCATTGCATTATTTCATATCCTTATTATTTTTGTGGTATGGACGCTTAAAATCTTTCTTGGCAGTTCTCAAATATACAGAACATACATTGTTATCAACTCTTCCTCCTGAGCATAGTAAGTAGTTAGTTATTACTCATGTCAATATCAAAGATTAAAAATATAACTTACAAATATTAAATAAATATACTTTCAATTTTAATTATCTCATTAATGAGACAATAGTAAGTTGTTGAAACATTCTTGAGGACATTTGAAGAACAGAATATTTATTGACATTTTAAAAATAAAAACGTAAAAAAATTGATATTTTACTGGTTAATAACTTACAGAACTATCTTTTCTACTAGATAGATGTCTATAAGTTAACATGTAGTTTCTCAGTATCTGGACTGTAATCAAATCATGAATTGCAAAGTTCAACAGAGGCATATTTTCTTACAGAATTAAATTGGGTAAGCTTGTTAGAATGTTACAACCTCAGTGGGCTGTTGAAATGAGGGGTTGTAATCTCTTCTGTGTTGTTTTCACTTATGCATATTTTTCTTAATAGGTGTCATTATTACTTTTAAGGGGAAACTGTGACATCAGTAGTACACTTTAGCTTCACATAATAGTTATACTTTGCTGCATAGTATAGTTTGAAGGAGAGCACCTTAG
Organism: Dasyprocta punctata; assembly: GCA_004363535.1. Lineage (NCBI taxonomy): Eukaryota > Metazoa > Chordata > Mammalia > Rodentia > Dasyproctidae > Dasyprocta > Dasyprocta punctata. The sequence continues at coordinate 8,206 of RJWM01023756.1, forward strand.
GCAGATGACACCAGGAAGACTTGAAAAATAGGAAGCAAGTAGACAGAAAGAAGGTTGCTAGTTATCACTATTGAATTTTTCTCTTGCTGCTTAGTGGAAATTCTTATTAACTCTATAGCCACAGAACAAAGTAGTCTGAAGATTAGTATGTAAGCAGGTAGGTGGATAGACAGTTACTGACAAACATAACAATCACAATATAACAATGATTAGAAATCATTGTAAATGTCATTCTTGAGTGTAGTCAAATCATATTTATATTTCATTAAAAATAATTAAAATGATTATTCAAACCTTTTTGGTGCATTATTTGTAGATGTTACATTTATGGTCTATTTCTAAAGATTTAGTTTTGAATTAAATAAGGTTTTCAGTGTTTTCTTACATAATGAGGACAGACGTCCTCCAACACTACTGTGCCAAGATAAACCTACTAAACAAATAATTAAATATTAGAATTATACTCCATATCAGTTTTTTTATGGTTGAATTATTGGCTTCTCCTTCATTTTGCATTTTTTAAAAAATCAGTCATTTAATCTTTCTCCCTCATCTTACAAATTATAGAAATTTGGAACCCATATGGATTAATTTACTTCACTGAAAGCACTTAGCCATGATATCTGTCTAGTGGAGCTTGAAATCCCTTAGTTCTTCTTCACCCTTTGGTCTTTCTTAGAAGTGTTTTATTTTCTTCAAAGACAATATCATACAATAAAAGGCAATTCTGAGATACAATTATAGTCATGGTAGTATAAAAATCTTCAGTGGTTCCTCTTCCTCTACTTAGGAATTTACTTAAATGTGTGCCAGGGGAAGATTTGTAAGAAAAATGTGTTATTCAGCCCAGATAAGGTAAAGTGTGGAAGGACCTGTTCAACATGAAGATTAAGTGTGCATATTAATGTTATTCCAATCAATTAAAACGGAAAATCTCTTACTCATTTGTACACAGACAGTATGTTGAATTTGAACCCAGAATTCTACCTGCAATCCTGTCAGTGAGGAGACAGTATAGACTCATAATCTACATGCTCAATTAATTTATTATACATGATCACAGTGATCTTGATCTTTATGACTTAACTGTGCTCCTACTGCTCAATCTATGATCCAACTGTACTGCACAAGCAAGGCACTGATTTTGCTGTGCTAACACACAGTCTTACTCAGGCCCCAGTGACTGTGCTACCGAAACTCCTTTGGTTGGATGCCCTTTCAGACCTTGCCTATTTTTCTTGCCTTGAAAATCTACTACTCTTTTCTTTAAGTGGCAAAAAAAAAAAAAAAAAATCTCCACACAGCTTTCCCAACTCTTTCTCCTCAACCCCCAAAGTGTTAACAACTTATTCTTCTTTACTTGAAATTCTGAGTATATCTTTACATTGATCATCAAACTACATTTTCGTTTATTGTTTGTATTTAAATGTTGGCTTCTTTGAGCAAGTTGAGTACAGAAGCAAATATGAAATCTTTAAAATCCTGGACGTGATGAAAATGCTTAGTTCAGAATGTGTAATGAATAAATACATCAAGGAGAGGGAAGAAAGGAAAGAAAGAAGAACAAATAAGGGAGGTGATTGGGGAAGTTATGACTCCTGCCACCTTATCCCATTACCAACTTATTGCCTCTTTTCTTTTTAATTTTCCTAAGGGGAAAATAATATCTCTCTAGCAGGTGTGTCCTTAAGATGCAAAAGAAAGGTAAAAGAAAAACATCGGATATCGCCAGTTCTTTTGCTTCAGTAGATAAAACTTTATCAAACTTCCATTTACTATTCAATGTGTAAGCAAAAAATAGAGTGCTTTGTGATGAGGCAGTTAATGTAATGGACCTGAACTAGAGCCAATAATGAGGTTTATGCTCCTGCCTGCTGCCCCGCTTTCATGCATGAAAACCTGATGAGGTACAAGCATCTAATCTTAAAATATGTTTTATTGATGCCTTTAAGTAAGAAAAGCATAAGATTCACATGAGTTAAAATATCTCAAGGCCTGAGTGGTATTAAAATTGAAGTTCAATATGAAAACAGCCTTCACATTTCCTTGAGTAAAGTTGAGTTTTGCATTCAAAAAGAATGAAAGAAAGGCAAGATGTCTGTTGAACTTTATGCTAGAATCAATGCTAGGGAAAATAAACAATCCAGGTTCATCATTGTTAGCGGTATTAAATCATTGAAAGAACAACTATTTTGTGAAAGAAAATAAGCAGGACCTTTTTATTTTACCACTTGAGGTGAATGGGGAAGTGGTAGAAACTTGAAGATCTTTAGATCCCTGGGCCCATGCTCTTGAAGGGGATTGTAGGACTTCTGTCTCTCTCCCTCTCTCTCTCTCTCTCTCTCTCCCCTCACTCTGGCTCTTGCTCTCACTCCCTCTCTCTCTCTCCCTCCCTTATTCTTACTCTCTGACCATGAGGTGAGCACTTTTGCTTGACTGTGTGCTCTTTCTATGATGCGCGGTCTCAACAAAGACCTAAAAGCAATAGGACTAATCTCGCATGAACTCGAGGCTCTGAAATTGTAAGTCAAACTAAGCATTTTCTCTGTATACATTGATTATTTCAGGTATTATGGTAACAGAATGTTGGTTGAAACACCCAATTTATGATATAATTCAAAATATTTCTAAATGAAACCTTAAATAAAGTTTCCCAATTTCAGCTAGAGTAGCATTAAAGAAATACAGTCTACTTGATTTAATGCCATCTTTTTTGGGGAGGGAGGCAGTACTAGTGATTGAACTCAGGGCCTTTGCACTAACCAGTATTCTGAGACCTTTTTATTTTTTTTTTTTAATTTTGAGACAGGATCTTGCTAAGTAACTAAGTTGCCCACAATAGGTTTGAACTTGTGATTGTTCAGATCCAGTTTCCCAAGGTGCTGTGATTAGTTTAAAACTATCTTAATGGCAATTCTCAGATAGTATTCAGTATTTTCATTGTCTCACTAAAAGCAAGTGTTACACTGTAGCAGCTTATACACATATTTCACTTTTTCAAATATACTGTTTCTGAAGGGAATAAATTTCCTTCTGGAGAAAACAAATAAAATTAATATTCATACATTTAAAAATATATAAGTAGATTAATCTCTGAGAGATCATTTCATTTCTAAAGAGTGTATTATGGTTATAAAAATTCAGAACCAATAGGTATCTGGAAATTCAAAATAATATCATGACCACAATAAAATCAAGTTTTACTTCTGAAGGAAGAATGAAGGCAAACAGCATACAGGGTTAAATTCTTACAATTCCCATGGATAGATGACTGGGCAAGGTCACCTAACATTGTTGTCCTCCTTCACTTTGTCTATAAATGACTACTGAGAATAGAGTCTACAGCCAACATCTTCATCATCAGATCTCAGAATATGTGTGCCAAAGTCATGAGAAGAGTTCATAAGTAAGTTTGAGCAAAGTAATTCATTCACAGTATTTTCTTCAACAAAAATTCACCTTCAAAAATCTAGTTTTACTCTTAAATGGCTATAAAATATATAAAATGGGATGTGACTCGTCCTCCAGATTCTTATTGTCATGTTTAAATGACAATCTTCCTTTCCCATTGCAAAGGAGTGTTTAAAACCCAACTATGTCCTGGTTATAGGATTTATGTTAATGCTTCTTCTAATATATGATCAAATGAAAATTCTAATTGTGATTGAAATGCTGAAGACATTATATGTCCTCTCTTAAAAACACTTATCTTTCTCTCAGGCTGTAAATCTAAAGCAAATGTTTCCAAAGTAAGGACAGTGATGTTTTTGGTTAATGCATTATGCCAGTATGTTAGGTAGGATGTTCCAATTATTTCTATTGCCATGAGAACCCAAATATTTTAGAGTTTACATTTAACAAAAGTTTCAAATACTCAACTATGAAACTGTATGATGGGTTATTTGCTTTGGATACCACGGAGAATATTTTTAGCCCAGAGCTATTTTAGATACGACTGGGTAAAAATGAGCGCCCTTTCTACCCCAAGAGTATGCATACATTTGTACAATAAAAAATGAAGAGCAAAACAGGTAGGGAGAATAATAGAGCATTTGGAAGTAGATCTTTTCTCTAAACTCCTTGAAGGGAAGTTAATGTGTAAAAGAGCATTCCTATTCACGGTGATCTGAATACTGATAAATAATACATAATGCTAGTGATTAACACCTAATTTCAATATTTATTGAAAACCACTATTTTGAAGCACATCATGAATTGTGCTATTATGTGCATGTGTGTAAATTTTCCATACATGTTGAGTATTAGTCATTATCATTAGAAAAATTTATTATTAACTTCTTACAGACTTGAATACATACGAAAAATAATTCAAATTGTACATCATAAACTTTTTCTACCTATTATAGTCTTCATAAATTTTGTACAAATAAGCAACTAAGTTATCAAATGAGGTCAATAAAACTTATTAGAGCTGTTTCTGAGAAAAATTATAAAAGTTGCATAATTTGTATCTGACACCAGCTCATATTCCCATTCAGTATTATTGCATAGCAACTCTTGCATTGAGGGCAAACACATACAAAATCCTATGGAGATTTAGGATTTGTGACATAATGAGTCCACCTAGAATATAAGATTTAATGGGAGCATGAAAAGAAATGAGACCAGAAGACATTTAACTGCTGTAGGGTTCAATATTCTATGCTATGGAGTTTGCTTTTGTCAAGTAATTTTTCAAGATTCATTTTCAAGGAATAAATCTCAACGCTACCAATGCTCCTTCACTCATTGTAATGTATTGTTGCCCAATTTTCTTCCTGTCTTGCTCTCCTTGGCTGACTAATACCATCAGAAAATAATTATATATAAACGAATATTCACTGGGGAATTATTCTGCAATGCAATTTGAGTTCTATTAAGGAATATTTGAAGAACTAAGAAGCCTTTGAATTTTCTGATATTGGACTTGCAGGCCACTTGACAATGTGATGAAATGCTTTTGGGCAGAGAAGTCATATTTCTGCTTGGGTGAATAGTTAAAATGTTTGGTTACAAAACTGTGTGGTAGAGTGGAAAGTTAGGGGCCTTTAGATTCAGTGATCGAGTTTGTCATTTTCTTGTTGGGAATTTTAGCAGTGCATTTCCACAGCAACAAAAGGGACTCTGGGAAACATGCTTATTTCAACATCTTTCCAACTTTTTCTTTGAACAATTTTTGTTCTACCCAAAAAGAAAGTTCTGATTACAGAACTAGATTTCCTTAAGAATGCCTTTTGTAAAATAGATTTAATGCTACAGAAAGGCAAATCTTGATATGAACTAAAATTTTCATAGCCTCCACACATTTAACAGGAACTATCTCATTAATTATAGAAAGCAAACTGACTTAACAGCAAAGCTTTCCTCCTTAAATGCGTTATATAATTAAATCTTTAAAAATAGCCTTGTGCATATGATTACCTCCATTTCACATTTAAGGAGAAAGAGCCAGGTAATTGAAATGACTTTCCAAACATCCTGGAGTTCGTCAGTGGTAGAGCCAGAAGCGAAACCTCTGTTCACTGATTTCATGTTCACTTCTCATTTAACCATGCATTTGTTTTTAGGTTGACACTGAAGGCCAAGTGGTACAGACAACTTCATAAGAGATCGGAATATTCTATCTCAGGTGGTGCTAGAAAGATAACAAACATAAATCAAATGTATTGATCAGTGAACCACGAGAAGAGAGGCTTGCCTTTGCCACAGGGTATGAAATACAAGGTGGAAAATGCAACACTGTCCATGTGCCCACAATTTCCACGGAACAGGCAGTTCAGCCCCATAATGGAGGACACATAAGAGTGACCACAGAAGGTCCCTGCCCTGGGAATATTACTATTTATATGAGATTACAATCAAGACTGGTTTTTTATTCTCTTTAACAAGCTATATACTCTTCCTGAACCAGATTTTTATTTTTATTTATTTATTTTTATTTTTTTTATTTAAGAGAAAATGGACACAGAAAAGAGAAACAAAAAGCAGAAGAGACAAACAAACAACAACAACAAAACCAATACGATAATATTATAGGTTTACAAAATAAGATGGTTGGAATTTGACAGTAGCTGTAATATTGCATATCGTTGCCTTCAAAGGGGTTGTTCAGATTAACAAATATAGACATGTAAAATTAATCTAATCATATGAGTATTAACTGTTCTTTTCCATTAGCTAATGCATTTAGTAATATAGTCGTTTTAAGTATCTTATGTACACCTATTTATAAATTTATGTCTTTTTCCTTTTCCCTTCCTTCTTTTCTCCTTTCCCCTTAGAATACCTCTTGTTGTCTTTAAATTAACTGCCCATATCATCAGGCCTAATATAATCAAACAAAATAGTTCAGAATAAAGCCAATAAAAAATAAAACAATGGTCATAGAAAACAGAAACAAAAAGCTAAAGGAACCAACAAACAACAACAACGAATCCGATACTGTAACATTATAGGTTTACAAAATGAGATGCTTGGAGTTTGACAGTGGTTGTAACATTGTATATCATTACCTTCAAAGGGGTTGCTCAGATTGATGGTTATAGACATGTAAAATTGATCTATTCATATGAATATCAATTGTTCTCTCTCAATAGTTAATGCATTTAGTAGTATAGTCATTTTGACCATCTTACGTATACCCACATATAAATCTATGTATTTTCCTTTTCCATTCCTGCTTTCCTCCTTTCTCCTTGTAATACCTCTCCCATACCATTGGGCCTAACATAATCAAACAAAATAGTATAGAATAAAACCAATAAAAAATGAAACAATGGAAGTAATACATAGTAATACAACATTGATTTCTATAATGCCTCATATTATCTTCTAAGCAGTTGCCTATATCATGTTATAATACAATCAAACAAACAAAAATTGGTTAAAATCACTCAAAACAGAACAATGAAAGCAATACAGGGTTTCAAAACAAGCAAATCAAATATCAATAAAGGCTATCCTAATATATTTTGTTATCTTTGGAGTAGCTGTCTATGTCATCATATATAATAAAATTAGGCAGGACGAGATAGAATGAGATCAAGCTAAACAGCTCATTGAAGACATTACTGGACTCAAATCCTGATGATGGATTATAAAATTGTCTGTCCTGCATGGTGATATCCCTCTGCTGCTGTTTCTAGAGCTGTGGACTTTTTTTCTCTCTCTAAAATGTCCTTCAGTGTTCTTTGTAGGGTTGACTTGGTTGTCATAAATTCCTTTAGTTGTTCTTTGTCATGGAAGTATCTTGTTTCTCAGTTGATTTTGAAAGATAGTTTTGCAGGGTACATCAATCTGGGTTGGAAGTTGTTTTCTTTCAGGGCTTGAAATACTTCACTCCAAGCTCTTCTGGACCTAATGGTTTGTGTTAAGAAGTCTGTCATGATTCTGATGTGTTTTCCTTTGTAGGTGATCTGTTTTTCTCTAATAGCTTTTAATATTCTGTTTTTGTGTTGAATTTCTGGGATCTTGATTATTATATGTCTCGGTGTAGGTGTATTTTGGTTATGTTTAGCTGGAGTTCTATATGCTTCACTTATCTGAAAGTCTTTTCTTGTTCCCATGCTTGGAAAGTTTTCTGAAATTATTTCTGTAAATAGGCTTTTAATTTGATTTGTATTAACCCTTGCTTTTTCACTCACACCTTTAATTCTCAAGTTATGTTTCTCTGGGTTGTCTTGCAGTTGTTGTATTGTTACTTCCAGGTTTCTTGTTATTTTTAAGAGATCTTTCCTTTCATGATCACAGGCTGTGAACCTGGTCTTCTAGGTTTGAAAGTCTATCTTTAATTTCCTTAAGGTGGTTTTATCAGCTTTCATTGGACTTTTTGAATTCCTGGCAATCTCTTTGAATCTGTTTCATGTATTCTAAATCTTTTTGTATTGTTCATTCCAGGTTTCCCTTGTTTTCCTATGCTCCATTTTTTCATCTATGTCTCCTTTAGGGTTGCCTAGCAGTTCTTTTATTATGTTTTTCATTTCTTCTTTTAGTTGAGTTACTATTTCTGTTCTAATTTCTTTTATAGCCTTTTGAAGTTGTTTCTTTACTTCCATTGCCATAACCTCACAAACTTCAGTTGTGGGACTCCTGATCTCTTCTGCTTTTGCATCTCCTGGACTTGCTCTGCTTGAACTGGAGGCCAGAGACTGCCCCCTTCTTCTTTGTCTTGGCATTTTTGCTGGGTTCCCCTGGGCAAATTGGTACTGGGGACCCAGGTACTCCCCGCATTGGCCACAACTTCTCTGAAGTGAGACAGGTTCCTCCAGCCAGTGCCGACTATGGATATCTGATGGTTGCCACTGGGGGTGCTGTTACAGCACTATCCACTGCCTTTCCCCAGCCTGTCTTGGCTCTGCAATGGCTGGTGGGGTGTGCGCAGGGGCTGGTGGGCCACCTGTGAACCTGGGCTGGTGGGTCAGTCACCTGCAGACTCTCCACAACACCCCTGGAGCGTGCGTGGAGCCACGGTCTCCAGACCAAGCCTGTCACCTGCAGGGACCCTCCGAGGTGGCCCCCAGTATGCTCACAGGGACAGGGCTCAGTCTGAGCAAACTTCGTGGATCTGTGCTCAGCCAAGAGTCCCCGCCCAACTCCAAGATGTCTCTCCGCCAATCTCCCCTTCATGCGGGAGGAGAGGGGCCTCCTCACTCACAGTTCTCCAGGTCTGCTCCCCCGGCCCACTGCCGCTGTCCTCCAATGCTGTCTCTCTGGGAAGAGGACTCCAGGGTCACCACTGCCACAGCTGTAACTCTCAGACCGTGCATCCCCAGGTTGCAGCAACTGCTTTCACAGAGCGGGTCTGGCTCCGGGCAGAGGTGCCGCCAGCCACCACTCTCCTTGTGTAAGTGTCTCTTTCCACTCTTTCTGTGGGCTTCAATTCTTGCTTTAGATTCTTCATGGGTCCAGAGGACCCGCCTCCCTCCTTTTTGTCTTCCCCATGTTGCTATATTCCAGCATCTGGATGGTATCTTTCAAGGAGGCCGCTTACCCTGCTGTTTACTGTTCTGCCATCTTGTCCCACTCTCCCTCTGAACCAGATTTTTAAATAAATATATGGAGTTGCATTAACAATGTGTGATCTCTTGAATGCTAAAAACTATTACTTTAAAAATAATTTCTTTTAAGTATTGTGACAAACAGTAAAGTAGGCTTCTTGTAGTCTTAACTATGTCAAAAATATTCCATTTGAGTGTCAAGGAGTATAAAAATGATGAAGAATGTAACACTTTCCAAATTTCTTTCACCAATAAAACTTCTACAATCAAGACACCTACTCAAAACTTCCAAAACAAATGAAAAAAAGTGACGTAAATAAGGATTTACCCTGCTCTGTCCTGGTAAAGTAAATAAATCTAGACAGATGATGAAAAAAAAGTTAAGTTTTATGAATAAAATTATGTTGATCCCTATGGGATAACTTAACTTAAAAAACTATATTGTGCTTTCTTTGGAAAACTTCTACAGAAATACAAAGAAAGTAACTTTTCTGTGTTTTAGTCTTTTGCCAATATATAGCAATCTGAAGTGATGTCTTAGAATCAAATATGTTTGTTTAATATGACCATAGCATACATTGGAAGTAGGTAATGAAGTGTAGAAAAGTTTAGATGTACAAAGAAGTTATGTGGCTTCAACTGGTACAACAGAATGAGCAGTGAATCATGAGCACTTGAATATACTTTGAGCATTCAAATATAGGGTCAAAGTAGTAACTAAGGTATTATTTAATATTGTTAATCCTGTTTTACTACAATATATCTTAGGAACTGAATTTTTAAACTACTAAAATTAGTTTGTGATACTTAACATACTTACACAAATGATTATACTATTTTGTTATTGAAATGCTTCATTTTAAATAGATGTTTTGTGAGAAACATGACCTAAAAGGATTATTCTGTAATACAGGTCAATCTCTCATAAATGTTTATGTACAAAATAAAGGGGAAAACTAACCCTAGGAACTAGAGGATAAAAGAGACACAAGATTGCGCTAAAAGACTAGCTTTCACTAAGGCCATGAAAGGTAAAATAAGTAAAATATTAGGATAAAAATTTATTTAAAAAAGCAATTGCTATTATATACATAAATGTGTAAACATATATTCTGCTATATAAAAATCAGAGATACTTTTATGTCAAATGTCATTTTGAAATGCTTTTTAAATAAATCAAGTAACAGTTTTTAAAATTGAATAGAACCTGCACAATGCTATAAAACTACTTTTCTATTTTATATCATGGACTTCAACATCCTTATATTCTGGTGCTCACAGGTGTCTTGTATCTAATTCCCTACGGATAATGATAGTAAAATTCAAATTGAAATAAAGGCCTGAACTCTCTCCTAAATCTGTGAGAATAATCATATCTTAATTCTTGGTTCTACTGCCACCAAAATCTGTTTTAGCCTTTGGTTTTCCTGTGAGATAACAATCTGTTCTGGTAGCATGATTCAACTGGTTGTTCAACTCAATAGAATAAGTGTAATTATGAACTCCACCGCTTAAACTTGATATTTCATCTCTTATTACAGGCACATACAATTAAACTCACCTTACCGCCACAGCTCATCACAAACCTTTCTCATCCATCATCTCTCCTTTACATTTTTCTGCAAAGACTCTATCACAATCAGCTTGCTTTAGTTTCTTTCATTTTATTTCCCTTACATCAAATATTTTCTCTTAGAATTCTTTCTGCACTTCGAAGCCAATGGCATCCATTTAAAATAACAATTGGCAAATCAGGTTCAGTTCCTTTAGTTGTTCTTCCCATTCTAAACCTCAATTTATTCATCTCAAAACCATGTCTTGCCATGGGTTTCTTGTCCACTAGGTTTCCCGTTAATCTTTTCCCCAACTACCCTTTTCTAGGGTTTTTATTTCTCATATCCACTTTCTTGATTTTTTTTTTCTTTTGTCTTTTCATACAAGAGTTTCACTGTGCAGTTCAGGCTGGCCTTGAACTCACTTTGTAGCCCAGGTTGGCCTCAAACTCAAAACAGTCCTCCTGCTTCATCCTCCCTTGTGCTGGGATTACAGGCATGTGCCATCATACCCAGCCTGCTTTCTTGATATTTTACTGAAAGCTCATAGTTCCGTTTATCACTCTGTATCCCATTCAGATCCTACTCAGGTCTCTTACACATTGCTATTTCCCACTATATAAGTCTCACAAAAGTTCCACTTGACATATGTTTCTAATTTTTCCTCACTTGATATGTGTTAGCCATTTGTCTTGACCACTGCATTCATTTTAAGAAAATACAAAAATTTTACTTAGCTACATTTTGCAAAATTTACACTCAAACTATATACATACCTGTATTTAAAAAAAGAATCACTCTCCTTGTGTCAATAACTGAAAAGCAAATAATGTTTACTGCCTCTGGGCAGCCCTCAAGCACTCTTCAAGATGATTGCCTTTATAAAATTAATGAAATTCTCTCCTGAAAATGGCGTCCCATGGAATAGAGAGCAATAGGCTCTGCTTGATGTTTTTATCCTCTTCCAATTCATGCTGTTCTGGCATATAGTTAGATGTCTGTGCAAAGTTTCATACACTCATAAGTGAGACTTTTGAGAGGTTACTGGAATATGGGTGTGTTATACTGGATTATTCCACTGATGAGTTCATAGCTGGGTAAGATCTTGAGGTGAGTCACTGTGGGCCTGATGTGTATATATATATATATATATATATATATATATATATATATATATATATAAAATCTCCTTTGAGCCTTCAATGCTCGCTGCTCCCTGCTTACCATGCCATGGACTGTTTCTTCTCTCTGATGTCCCTCTGCCGTGCTGCCCTGCCTTGGAGCCAGCTGCCTATGACCTGAAACCTCTACAAACTGTGAGCTAAAATGAACTTTTCTTCCTTCAATGTTGGGTGCCAGGCATTTTATCCCACAAACTAGATAATTAAAATATTTAAGAGATTTGCCTTAACATTTAGAATTTAGTATGGGTCTTAGTTATTTTCTCATTGCTGGGATAAAATGGCTATGAAAAGTAAAATAGGCAAAATATTAGGATAAAAATATAAAAAAATTACTATAATATACATAAATGTGTAAACATGTATTCTACTATATAAAAATCAGAGATACTTTTACTTCAAATGTCATTTTGAAATATTATTTAAATAAATCAGGTAACAAATTTTAAAATTGAAAAAGAACCCACTTAATGCTGTAAAACTACTATTCTGTTTTATATCATGGACTTCAACATCCTTATATCCTGGTGTTTACAGCTGTCTTGGATCTAATTCTCTATGGATAATGATAGACAAATTCAAATTGAAATAAAAGCCTGAACTTACCTAGTTGGTAGTATAAATGACTGTCTGTGTGTTTTTGTACATACACATCGTTCAAGGCATAGTAAAACAATATTCAATTTCCCAGGAATGATTATCACAGATAATCTGATTCTTAACAAATTAATGACAGATTATTACAAGAAAAAAATAAATAGGTTAATTTGAATTCAAGCCCCTAAATTCTTAATTTAGGTCATACTTCATTACATATGGAACAATAGAAGTAAATTGGTAACTCTTCATAGTACTCTAATTATCAAGAAGGATGACATAGGTGACCAGATAGATCAATAATAAAAAACAGGTCATTTTAGTGCTTCTTCTTTTTTTCCAAGGAATTTTATAAGTGTGTGTTTCAAATTTTGTATTAATAGAGATGCTGCTAATAAACTGAGTAACTTCAAACATCAACAAGTGTTAAAAAATAACATAAAACCTAAATGCTAAGCCTAAATTATGCTTAATATTCAGACCTTCAGTGATTTTATTGACCACAAAACTGTGACTGGAGGAAACCATGTAAAATAAACAAGGATGGTATTAGGGGATGGCTATACCTCTTTTAAATATCCTTTAAGTCTCAATGACATGATTATGACATCTATTAATGATATTAAGATATTAATGTAAGACAAATTAAGAATTTATTACATTTAACGCTGTAGCTATATCGGCTCACATATTAAGCATCCAAAAGTAAATTCAGTCATGTCTGTATTAAAAATACTTTGTTAAATCACAACTGTCACTTTATAATAGGAACTGCAAAAGTAATTGCAGAAAAATGATAATTAAATGTCTTAAATCTAAATCACTTGCTTTGTATTAAAAATGAGGAATATACTTAAGGGTCTTCTTGTCAAGCAATTATGAGAAATCTTTTACATATCAATAAACACATTTCCATTTACTCAGGTAGATAATGTGCTGCAAAATTGGAGTCAAGTTTGCTTCCAGCACATTAATAATCACTACCAATGTGTAATTTTTCTATTTTAAGGTAGCATATTTCATTTTGTTGTCATATTGAATTGCCTTATAGCACTGATAACTGCATTTAATTATGTATGACTTCATATTTGCATGCACTAAAACATATTTATTACTTAAAATAGAGTAGCACATTTTAAAAATATAAACTTTTTTTATATAAGTGACTTTCCAAAATACCTCACAAATTATGTTAGGCTAACACATTCTATGCACAGACAGGATAAAAGTCAACTAATTTAATTAAACTTACTTAAATTCAAATAATATGCATAATTCTAAACACTGAAAAATACAAAGAGATTTTACCATGATGCTCAAAATACAGTGAAATTTTAAACTTATAAATTCTTTATTTCTGAAATTTTCCTTTTTTTTTTTTTTTTTTTTTTTTTTTTTTTTTTTTTTTTTTTTTTTTTTTTTTTTTTTTTTTTTTTTTTTTTTTTTTTTTTTTTTTTTTTTTTTTTTGTGGCACCAGGGATTGAACTCACAACCTCACGCCTGCCAGGGCAGGCGCTTAAGGCACTGAGACAAACTCCCGGCCCTGAAATTTTCCATTTAATATCTTTCAACTAACCATGTGTGACAACAGGTAACAGATACCATGGAAAGTAAAGTTGCTGCCTACTACTGTAGTCATTTCTGGGTTTCACAAACTTCTGGGCAATATAAAAATTTTTAGTCATTTCCTGTAGAAATTTTATTGCTAATTTTTAAGTTTCAACATACAGGAACAGATCCTTGGTGCTAGGAAAGTCTTTTAATAAAAAATTTTCCAAACATTTTTCCTGACATGTCCATTCAAATGATTTTCAGCACGATTTAAGTCTAGAACTGAAAAACGTCAGTTTGTATTTTGGATTTAAAATGTCCCACCAATGACTCAGTGGGAAAGGACAGGTTTATTTTGGCTCACAGTTTTTTGAGGATTCTGTCCTTCAGCTGGCTCCAAGGCGGGATATGGTAGAAGGATCTGGCAGAAGAACACTGATAATATCATGGTGATCTTTAAACAGAGAGAGAGGAAAAAAAAAAATAATAGAAGAAGCTGGAGAGCAAGCTATGTCTTTCAGGCTATCCTTTAGTGAACCACCTCTTCTACCTTTTCCAATTCTTCCAACCAAACACCACCTCCTAACAGCATGTCCAACTACACAAGCGTCATGGATTAATCTGCTAGTAAGCACTGTGCCACCATGACCTACTCGCCTTGCACAGACCTGAGAATTTTGGGAGGCATTTTGAATCTCAATTATAAAAAGCTGCACAGTTTATATTGGTTGGGATATAAAACTATCCTTGGTCATTTAAAAAAGAGAAGGTACAAAGCATCATTGGAAAGCTGTCCTTGATTAATATCTGAGATGATTAATTAATTAATGATAAATCAGTTTTTACTGAATGGCTGTAATTGTAAATCTCACATCTTAATGTGTACTGTATCCCAGCTTCAACAAGAGAAGGAAGATAATATAGCTCATCTATATTGAAGAGAAAATGATTGAGGATAAAATGTAGGATTTGGTGAAAAGAATAAGTAAATTTGTTCTGGTGCAATTTAATGCTAGGTCTTCTGTTAACCCTTCCACCCCCAAATCCACTACTAAGATCTTTTAGGACTTGGAAGGATTCTCTGAATAGAATACTTCAGGTGTTTTTAGTTTTAAGAAGAAAAACTTCACTTTCTTTAGCAAGCTTTTCTTTGAAGTTATTGTTGTCTTTTGTCCTCAACGGAGTGTTTAAGATTCAGAAGTCAAGATTAGATATAGAGGGAGCACACAGTATCTAAGCCTTTAGTCCAGTACACAGAGGACTGGACTTGAGATATCACTAAAGCATCAGAGCTGGCTGTGTAGGCAGAAGCTTTAGTAATGAAGAGTGTAATACTATTTGTAAGTGTCCCCAGTATATTTTTTCTTGGGAGCCTGGCTCAGTCAAAGAAATCAGATCAGAGATTTTTTAGTTTCAACTCTCTAGCAGTGCCTTTCTGTCTCACTGTAGCGAAATGTATTCTGTAACAGTCATCACCACACACTCAATCAACAGCAGTCAATTATTTGTCTCAAATAGTATTTTACAATCATATGATAATATTAGTTCTTCTCTGTAATTGTAATTTTCTCGGCTTTTCTAGTGCTGATTCTGAGAAAGTTAAAACACACAGAGGCAGAATTTTGACTCCCCTGAAGAAAAAGTCGTGAATTTCTTTGAAAACAACATAATTGAATACAGAAATCTCTGTTTTTAGGATCCTGCCAAAGCAAGTAAGAATGTGTCTCTCTGGTGTGAAAAACTGAAAGTGTAAATAAGAACCAAAATGTATAATAGATACTGTGAAATAGGAAGAAATTGTTCAAAACAAAAGGGGAAGTAGGGAGTGGGAAGGGAAAAAGGAAGGAAAGGAAAAGAAAAAAAATCAGAAAAGAGGGATAAAAATGGAAACAGAGCTTTTTAAATAAAAAGGGGAAGAAGGGTTGAAGAGAGAGGAGAAGAACAGGAAACAAAGCAAAATCAAGTAGTATCATGTGCAGGTACAAATTCCTTATGTTGCATCTGATCATTATGTATATTTAATTGTACCAATAAACAGTGATAATTAATACATGAATTTTTTAGTTAAAAAAAGATTATATGTATCTCATTTCAAGAAATACATGTTGTGGGGTTCCTCTTGAGCTCATACTATGGACTATTAAGGGTATGGAAACTAACAGGTGCATGAAGCAATGTATGCCACATGCTGTGTTATGGATTTCCTCCATGCAGCGTTGTCAAGTGAGTCTTAGTTAAGGTCTATATTCATTCTGAGTCTTTTTAGAGCCTGATTTGTTTCTGGAAAGGATGATAACTCGATGCTTAGGTTAGGTTAAAAGTAGTACAGCTTAGATGAGCTGAAGTATATTGTACTAGCCACATATGGAAAGAACATAAGAGTAAACTTATCTTGTAACATTTAAAAATTATTCTAATGAATGTGAAATTATTAGTAGCCTAGAAAATTTTCTAGTCAATTAATTGCACACAAACATAATTCGTACACCTCTTTTTACCATTCTATGTTTTGCTCCCATAATATGATCCAATAAATATCTATTATTTGTTCTTAAAATTTTAAATAGTTAAAGTCCAAAATTTCAAATATTTTTGTTAATTGATGAAGATAAGAATCTCAGTCATGATCCATATTATTTAAGAATTCCAACTTTGCCAGGGATATAGCTCAGTGGCACAAGCGCCTGTTCGGAAAGCACGAGATCATGAGTTTGAGCCCCGGTACTGAAAACAAAACAAAACAAAACAAAACAAAACAACAAAACAAAATGAAAAAACAAAACAAAAAATTTCCAACTTTTCAATTTATTTATTTACTAATTTATCTTTGGTACTTATCTTAACTCAGGGCCTCGGACTTGCCGGGCAGCTGCTGAGCCACTGAGCAGTATCACTGGCCAAAATTTCCAACTTTTAAAAAGATCCTTATTAGGATCTCAATTGGTCTTTAATTTTCCCCTTCACTAAATCACAGGATGAGCAGGCAATGTTTATAAAGTAAATATTTTCATGCTGTAGAGCCAAACATATAGTCCTTTAAAAAATAATTATCTGTTCAGATAATGTCCCTTTTAACAGATGAGTCCCAGAAAGTAGATTTCACCTTTAGCAATTTGAGGAGCAACAAATACTTCCTTTTCCCAGGGGAGATGGCATAGCATTGTTTGTCATTTCTGCAACAGCGCCACTGCGCAGTCAGCATAGCAGGACAGTTTATAGAACATGCTACAGTTTGTGCTTGTTTATCAGTTGCACTCGCCACAGGTTTCTGTCGCCATTCCATCCCTTAGCCACCGTGGGCTTGGGGTAATCAGTGGTCAGGCAAAATCACAGATTTGCAAAGAGCTTCTTTTTTCTCATATATTAAAGGACATCTCCACCTTTGAAATATGCACTAATATCCGCTGTTGCTATGCTACAACAAAATTTACTGTAAGTTATAAAATACTGCATTTCTACATGCATTAGCAATAAAACCTCCCTGCACAGTCCATGGTGACACATATTTATTGGTTTCGAATTATACAAGAGGTTCCCTTCTTGTTTTCAGCCTCAGTAAATTACACTTGAATTTAAGGAATGGTTGCAAAGTAGTAATTAGGAATGATATAGTATAATTGGCTTCAAAATGTATTTTATACTGAAATGAACATAAAAACATATCCATTCTACCTTTCTATCTCTACTTTTCTATCAGTGCGTATTTTTCCTCTTGCAACCTGCCCAAAGTATTAAGGCTTCCTGAAATAGACATCACAGTGAATTCTAGTCAAGGGCATATATTTTCTTCCTGGATAGTATGTTTTTCTTTGTTGATAATCACTAATGTGACATGGATATAGTAGACTAGACAGGTATTGGATACCTTCCTCATTTGAGACTATTGTTAGCCTTAAACAATGTCCTCTTGACATGTCTAACAGCCTGCCAAGACTAAAAGTAACTGCTAAGTCAAGGAGATCCTACTATAGGGGTTACTCTAGTGACAAACCAAGACTGAGACAGATGGAGAGCATGTGGATGCTAATTTCAAATTTCCTTCACTCTAAAAGTCAGAAAGAATCTACTAGTTAGATCTGTGAATCTGTTTCTAGGAATCAATTCTGTTTTTCTCTAAAATTTCCTTTCTTTGGTTACTCTGGAGGTCCAGCAGAATTTGGGACTTTTGTCCGAAGATTTCTCTTTTCCAGGCCCAGTCCTAGCTTCCAATGTCCACAAAAGGGACTAATGACAGGGAAAAAAGCAGAATCTTAATGAGGCCAGCTGCCTCTTTTGGGGGCAGTGTGGTCTTTGTTTCACTGTGATTCAAACTGGTTCATCTGAAGTGCTGGGTATGATTTTGGTCCTTTTAATACTGAAGACTCTAGAAAAGACATTGGACCTCCCATTTGCCTTTTCTAAACTTTTAAATCTCCAACTCCTCCTCCAAACTATATCCATAGATTCTGTGATTGTCACCACCTCCGTAGACTTCTCATGGAAATAGAAGAATGTCTGGGAATATTTCCATATCCCCTGGGGCTTGGAAGAATTAGGAATTGGTACAGGGAATTTTCACATTCCTATCAGTCACAATACACCAAATTCCCATCTGGTCTGCTTGTTGCCCACTATTTATGCAAACTTCTCCCCTTCCTAAAGCTAGACACATGCTCTCCCTAATTTCAGTAGCCTTTAAGAATGGCTTCTGTTCCAATAACAGACCCAGAACAGGTCTGTTCTTGCTTGGGTACTACAAGCAATGTGATTGAGAAATGAGAAACCAGTGTTGTCTCCTCTAGGGATCTCGATTTTTTTTTTTACCAGGATTCTCTTGGCACTGCCCTCACTTGGTTCTAGAAGTGGTAACTCAGACTCTTAAGCAAAGCCATCTTCAGGTGGAAAGGAATGTGGCAGTCCAAGTAAGTGAGCCCAGTCCTTGACATGACCACAGAGGCAAAACAGGGTGAGGGTGGTTAAGCGACCAAAGCAATTTGCTCTCCTCTTAGTGAGGCACAGAGAGAAATTACTAGTCGTTTCTGCTTATAATCTTGGGAAATTTATGTCACTTATTCTTAGCTCTTATTCAGGTGCCTAATGTATGTACCAATCATCTTTCTAGTACATTATTTAAAAAATTATTTAGTTCATAATATGACAAATAAGTTAGGAAAGCAAAAGTTTTCCTAACATCACAGATAGAAGAGTATGTAGAAACATTTTAATGCAAAGTTGTGAAGACCTCAAAGATAATGCACATAAGTAGTGAAGCATATGGTATCCTAATAGCCTGGCTCATTCCCTGAAAAGCCAGTAGTGATTCCATTCTTCTTTTCTTACTTCAAGCTTTTTCTGAGCTACAGATAAATGCTACTTGTGACAGATGTTTGTGGAAATGTAGAACTAGAAAATGTGCAAGACATGAGTATAAAAAATCAAAACAACTGCATTCTTCACAAATATTGACAATATAATCCAGGGGATACTGATTATTCTGTAATTCAGTTGATTCTCATTATCTTCAAGTACTTGAATACAGTTTCTAAAGGAAGCTTTGTACAGAAACAACAATAAAAAGGTACACTTTCAGAGTGAATGAGAGAAAGAGGTGTGACTGTTCTAGTGGCATACCTTCATGAGATACTCAATTTTTATTTGACATTTGAAAATAGGTAAACCAATAGAGTAAGAATGGAGGCATTCAAAGTAGAGACCAGAATATATATGACTACTACAGAATAAGAAAGATTAGTTTAAGAATAAAATACCAACAAGTACAAGTTACTAATGTAGCTGACATTTTGTACTATAGTTATTATCTGTAATTAGATAGAAATCCTAAAGTAATAGATTTAAACTAGCATATTTATAGATACAACTATCAGCTACCATTTATAGTAATTATAACATTTAATTTATTGAATTTATAAAACTGGCAAGCACATTGAAATAACAGATGTGGTAATGGCACCAAGGCAGAAAATTGAACAGAAAAATTGGCAAATAATAAAATATTATGGCCAAAAATATAGCTCAGTGGCACAGCACCTGCCTGGTCAGTGTAAGGTCATGAGTTCAATTCCCAGTACCAAATTTTTTTTAAATATAAAAATAAAAACATATTAAAAGAACATATAGTTGCAAGTATTTATCTTACTATCTTTAAAAATATAATATAAGCCTACACTAAAAATGCTTGAATAGCTATACTTAGTAGTTATCATATTTTAAAAACTTATTTTTAAGTTATTGAAATAAATTTTAGGGCAAAACTTTTTTACATTAACAAATTTTATTAATACTACATTATTTAAAAATTGTGGACATACTTTCTGATTATACTAAAAGAAATACAAAAGATAACCAAAAGTTTCATTCAAAATACAGGTAAGAATATTACAGATATGTGATTCTAACATGGAAACAATTTGCACAGTTCAGTCACAAATTTGGTGTCTCTGTTTGTGGTGTAGAAACTGTACTATAACAGTATTATTTCAGTCAGTATATTCACCTTCCAATATGGAAAGACAGGACTAATATCTTTTCCTTTTAGTTTCCAATTCGTTTCTTTATGGCAAGTGAGCAGATACAGCAATAGAGATATTACTGATTCTCTTTTGGAATACGGTGTTCAAAGTTGCTGCTCCTCATTGTCAATCAAGCATTATTTTTTAATATAAAGCCACTTGATTCATAATATAAGACATAAATACAAAAAATAGCATGTACAATCTGTTAGAGTTTCATAAACTCACTTGATTTTCTTATATTTTCTTTTTAGCAAATGGAATCAGGAAATATTTTATATTAAAATACTGTTAGGGAATTAAGTGAAAAAACTTTTCAACACATTAAAATGTAAATGTGTATTATCTAAATGAAGAAATTTATTATTTTTGAAAGCTTAATTTTGGAATAAAATATTGTCAGTGTTTCTGTAACTAATGCAATATTATATTACATCATATTCACTCTTTGCATTTCCAGACAGTTAAGGTTTATTTTTCTTTCTCAAATCAATCTAAAAGTAGATGAAACATAATTGAAAAAGTGACATAAAATCAAGGATAATAAGCTAGGTGTACCATGTGTGTAAAATTTGACTACATATGCATTGGCTTGAGAAAAGGATCATGTGAGATTCCTAAATATTTTGGAAACCTGGATGATGATATCAACATAACATATCCAAAACTGTTTATTTATCTATAAAAATGCTCAAAGCTGTCAGCCTCAACTTTTGAATGAAAGGAGGAGGAAAATAAAATCTTTGCTAAGTGGAAGTATGGTTTGAGTTCCTTAGAATTCTGGTGCTCATTTGAAAGCAGTGCTGTCTCTGAATAGATGAAGCTGGTAGAACAGAGAGGAGAGGCAATGTCAGTCCTAAAGTAAATATTTACCACAAAAAGATGCAACAGAAGAAGATTATGAAAATATTCTTATCGAATATTATGAAATTATTCTTATTGAATATTAAATAAAAGCATGTCCTAATTTTTATCTGTATAGTCACTTGGCCAATTTTTAGAATACAAAGAACTAATAGCTGCCTTCTAATTATATATTGGATCATTAAACTCAGTCTTGAAGAAGTATCACCATTCAAAACCAGCATTTCACATATAATTTTTTTTTTTTTTTTTTTTTTTTTTTTTTTTGTGGCACCAGGGATTGAGCTCACAACCTCGCACCTGCCAGGCGCGTAAGCTGCGGAGCCAAACTCCTGGCCCTGGTTTTTTGAGGCAGGGCTGCACTGTGTAGCTCAGGCTGGCCTTCACTTGCATTGTAGCCCAAGCCGGCCTCGAACTCACAACGCTCCGCCTACCTCAGCCTCCCGAGTGCTGGTCACATATAATTTTTAATAAGAGGAAAAGTCTTCAAGGTACTTTCATTATTCATGTATCTTCCAGGATTTAAAAACAAAACCTCACATATGACCCCAAAGTATAAATTATCTGTGATAGTACTAATAATTTTACTATGCTCTTGAGGAAAAACAAATTTCTTAAAGAATATATTTCTCCATATCTAGATAAGTAGAGATACTATATACATATATATATTCCATATAAGCACATTTATTTATAAATAATGTATTCCAACTCTATTTTATTAACCTATAAATCAATGCATTAAGATAATTTTAATTATTAGCACTTTATAAAATTCTAATGTCAAATAAAGTAAGTAAATAAATTTTAGTGCTTTTATTTTTCAGATATATACTCTCTGAGACATAACCTTACTGTTTCATAAATACTTGGGAGTCTGATAATTGGAGTCAAAAACAATACTTTTCTAAACTTGCATAATTATCATGCATAGATTTAGCAAAATTTCTTATCTTCAGAAGATTTAGTTTTATTATGCCTAAAAAGAAATAACAATGGCACTGTTTTGGAAGTTGAAAGTGTTAAGTATAAATGTTAAGCTTTCTGTTGGCTAATTAGTCACATACTTTTATAATCATGTTTTTATATATTAGTTCTATTTTTAATGCGCTATTAACATTTTGTTGTAATAATTGTCAATTCATTTTCATTTCTTATTCAGTTGAAGTTTATCAATTTGTGATAATTTTGTTTCCCTCTTTTAAAGTTTATACCCATTATGACTTCTGTTCTATTAACCAATACTTCTAATAAATGCTAATGGTTGTAATAGTAGACAGCCATGATCTCTTCAGAGTGAAAATGCATTGACTTTCTCATCATTAAAATCAATGTTTAATTTTTCATATGGCCTCATATGTTGCTAGTACAAAATGCCCAATATCCACTAGTTAAAGGAGGAAAGGTTTATTTTGGCTCACAGTTTATAGATATTTTAGTCCATAGCTGGTTGTTTCCAAAGCAGGGTAGCCTGCCAACAGTGTGCGACAAGGGAGAAACAGCTTGTGGCAAGGAGGCAAGAAGCAGCGAGGGATCAATGGAGGAGGAGGGGAGCTACCCTTTCAGGTCGTGCCCCCGCGATTCACCTCTTCCTATAGGCTCCAACTTCCAATACTGCACACAGCTGTAAACTCATCAGTGCACTCACTGATAAGTATCACACCCCAGGATCAAATCTCCTCCCTAAAGCCCCACTTATGAGCACATGAGATTTTGAGAGAGCATCTAGATACAAAACACAACGTAAGTGTTTTTACCCGTGTCTGCGTAGATGAGTCATGTATATGTGTGCACATATTGTTAAAAAAATACCACTATTAACACATTATAAAAATTATTTATGTTCAGAAATAAGTATTTGTATCCATTCTATCAACTTTGAAAATTACGTGATAGCTCTCTTTTATTTGTTGATAAAGACACACAAAAGACTTTGCTAATAGCAAGCAAGCCTCCGTTTGTTGCTAGGAATCTTATTTTTTCATGCAATATTGTTTAAAATGAGATATTCAAACCAATTTTCTAAATTTTATTGAGCATTTTTTGGCACCTGTTGTAGTCAGGGGTTACATGGAGAACGACTACATACAGGACACAGAGTTTGTAATACTGTTTTATAATCACCCAAAGTTAAACACGAGACGGTGCAGGAAGATCTGTCCACAACACTAAGACCCAGGATAGCCGAGGGCCTGAATCCCACAGCAATATCATGCAAGAGTCCCACTAGAGACCCGAATGCATGACAA
>RJWM01023757.1:0-31693 GCA_004363535.1 Dasyprocta punctata
AGGAAAAAGAAGTCTAGGAGAAAGAAAAATACCACAACTCAACAGATAGATTTTAGAGTAATCTATATAGATACTTGCATGAAAAATATAAAATACGTAATACAGAAAGAATGCATTGATCATAGTGGTATCCTGAACAATTACTTTAAGCCTTCTGGCTTCATGTGCAGAAGGAGGAGGAGAAGAGAATGAGAAAAAAAGACAGAGACAGAAAGAAAAAGACAGAGAGACAGATACAGGAGACAGAAAGACAGAAAGAGAAATGGCACACAGAGAGCTTCATAAAGAAAACATAAATGAAATATATTAGCAATAAAACATAAACATTCAGCATTGGTAAATAAAGATCATACATAATTCAACCTTCAGAGAAGAGAAATCACACACTAAATCACATACAATAGCATATTGCTCTATGTCTACATGTATGTCAAAAAGTGAACTCTACAATTATTTCTTTAGATGTAACAGTATGAAATCATTCTTTTGTGACCTGAGAAAATAAATTAAAAACAAAACAAGTGTTATGAACAGGCTTTTGGAGGATGCATGCCACATTTATACTCATAAACATAAAGGGAGGCAAGTAAGCATCTTTCCTTGCTTGTTTCTTCAAATTAGGTAAAATTATTGAAGTATTAGTAGGTTAAGTGTTTTCCAAGCGGGTAGCACAAAGGAAGAATGGCTTACGTGTTTTGATTTTATTAAACTAAGTATGGTGATGACATTTGTCAGCTTCACCATTGCTGGGACAAAATACAGGACACCCACTCTTTAAAGGAGACATTTATTTCAGGTCATAATTTCAATGGGGTCAGTCCATGCTCCGTTAATCCTAAGGTGCAAACACCATTGCAGAAGGCAGAGTGGAGCAAAGCTACTGTCTTCACAATGACCAGGGAGAATCAAATGAACAATAGACAAATGCAATGAAGAGAGATTTCTCAGGTGAGAAATACAAATGGCCAATAAATAAATAAATAAGGCTCAACATTCATAGTAATTCAAGAAATGCAAATTAACGCAGCACTGAAATTTCATCTCAAGCCAGTCAGAATGACTATTATCAAGAAATCCATCAATAATTAATGCTGGTTAAGCTGTGTGGAAATAGAATTTTTTTTTCCATTGTTGGTGGAAGTGCAGACTGATACCATCACTATTGAATGTAAGTATGGTGATTCCTCAGAAAACTAAAAGTGGAAATTCTGTTTGACCTAGCTATTCCTTTCTATTTATCTTTCCAAAAATGTTAAAGACATCAAACTACATTAATGCATGCCTACTATATTTATAGCAGTGCAATTCATGATAACAGTCTTGGAAACAGCCTATATGTCCAACAACAGATGAGTGGATAAATAAATATGGTAACTATGCACAATGAAGTACTAACAGACAGGAAATAGTAAAAAATGAAAACGCAGCATAAACAATGTTATCTAAAAGAGTACCTTGATTTAATATAATTGTCTTACGCATTTTATATGCTCTTAGCCTATTAATTTGGCTTTCCATCTGTACATACAATAAATAGCTTTATACTATATAATCACTATATAAATAATTAAATCTGATGCTGGGAATTAAAGATAGGTGAAGAAAAGGGGAAAAAACAACTGAGATAATTTATGTACATATACCAGTTCCCTACTATGAATGTATTCATTATATACTGCAAACATGTATTAATGAAAATTAAAAATAATAAAAAAGAAACAGCTTGTGGTATGAGCAGATGACATGAGATTCATCAGAGCCGAGATCTAAGAGGGTGATGAGGAAATTTTAGAACTCGCAATTAAGAACCAGTAGAATATTCCATTTACCTTCCAAATATGGTGTGGGAAACCACGCAATACACTGAGTTGCAAGCTAACAGACCAAATAAGGCAAGGGCTCAGATTTCACAAAGAAAAATACCATGAAAGCATGTGCAGAGAGCAGGTCTAAGAAATAGGAAATCTGGCTGGTAGACCATTCATATTAGAGGGCATAGTGAAGGAGGTTGAGATTTGGAGATAAAGAAATGTGCAGTGAGAACAAAAATGGAAAAAGTAAGTGTATAAATCTAGGACATTTTAATTATCTTTTAGTTAATTAAAACTCCTGTAATTACTTTTTGTGGTGAGGCTTCTGATGCCATGGGTAACTCAAGTGATGATTCCATGGAAGACACAGCTCTGTATTCTTTCCTTACCTTTTAGTGAGTGTATCACACAGCTGGCAAGAGGTGGCTGAGTCACACTGTACAGAGCTCCACAGCTTCATGACACACCAGAATGTCTTTAAATAAATGCTTATCCTGACATTTTTCATTACAATCTAGCGTTTTGTACCATCAGGTGCCAATAGTCGACTTAGCATCTCTGTGTGTTACCTCCTTAACATGCTCGTTAATGAAGTACATTACTTCTGATGAAATCTCACATTAATTTCTATCACAATAACTTCTTGAATATTTATAAATTGAAAAAAATGTTTCTTTCAGTTATGCATAAAATAAAAACTTTTACTAATACTGATCACAAAGATATCAATGCAAACAAATGTCCAATTATTTTTGCAATTTCAATAAAATCAGGGAAAATAAATGTAATAAGTAATATAAACTAATGGTATATAATAATAATCATGAACATTAAGGTCATACTAAATACAAGATACAATCGTAATAGTAACACATATACTATTTCACCCTATATCTAGGAATAACACTGTACAATTAATTTCATTATAAATCACATTTTCTAATTAAGGATAATGAACACTATGAGGATGAAGAATTTAAACAGGAGTACTCACAGTTTATGGGAAGAAGTTATGGTTTATACCTCGACTCCATACCTAGAAAATTTAACTATTATACTACCCCATTTCTCATTCACTATCAGTATTGATATTAAATCAATAAAATTGAAGCAGTAATAAATTATCTACCAACTAAGAGTAGCCAAGGTAACAATGAGTTTATTGCTTAATTTTACAAAAATTACTTCAGGGAAGTTCTGACACAAATACAACACTTAAGAAGAATTTTTTTTATGAAATTGAAAGAGAAGGAATACTCCCAATATCACTCTGGGAAGGTACCCTTACCCTGATTCCAAAACTATACAAGGATCCAACCCAGAAAAGAGAACTGTATACAATCTTTTCAACAAATAAAGAAGCAAAAATCCTCAACAAGATACTAGCAAGCAGAATTGAATGAATCATCAAAAGAGATCACATGTCACGAACAAGTAGGCTTCATTCCAGGAATGCCAGGATGGTTCTACATCTTCAAATCAATAATGTAATACAACACATGAACAGAAGCAAGGACAAAACTCCCATATGCATCTCAGTAGATGCAGGAAAAGTCTTTGACAAATTCCAACCCCTTTCATGATGAAAACACTAAAATATTAGGTATAGAAAGACCTTGTCTCAACCTGATGAAAGTCATTTATGACAAACACAGCTAGGAGATGTTTCAGTGACCAATAGTGCACAACAGTTTCTTACAGTCCTATACAAAGGATTCATTGGAACAACTGATAAACATGAAACTTTACCATTTATTTTAGGGCAAAAAAAAAAAAGATAAAGAACTGTAAAAGAAGTGCTCAAAGAGAAAAAGTGCTCTAAAAGAAAAACCGAAGTTATGTCATTCACTGCAAGAATAAGAAGGCAGTGGTGACAAAATCAATGACTTCTATATCTCATTTCTGATATTAGATCCATCCTGTCTCATCAAATAACCACCTGTACTTGAGCTAGAAGAACTGCATCAGGCACAGGGCCCAGCTAGAACTCATGTCAGAAGATCAGTATCAGTTGCTAGGTTTGGGAGTTGCTGCTGCCCTCTGGTCATCCTTAACAACTCTGTAATTGAGATGTCATTCCTCTTTGTTCCATCTACAAGGCTATGCTCTAGTTTCCTTTCTCACTAGTACCAACATCATATTAAATGGGGGACAATTGAAAATTTTCCCTCTAAAATCATGAAAATGACAAAGATGTCCTCTATAATCGCTCCTGTTAAACATTGTACTGAAATCATTAGCAAGAGCAATTAGGCAAGAAAAAGAAATAAAAGGGATATGTATAGGACAAGAAGAAGTCACATGACCATTACTTGCAGATCCTCTACATAGACAATCTCAAAAACTCTTTTAGAATTAGTAGTCAATATCAGTAATACAGCAGGATACAAAATTGAATTTAAAATGGATCAAAAACTAAACACGAAAGAAGAAACACTTAAGCTCTGTGGTGATAACATAGGTAAAATTCTTGAAGTCATTGGCATAGACATTAATTTTCTGAAAAGAACCCTATTTTCACAATAAATAGTTCTGAGAACCAAAAAAAGAAGTCATGTTAAAAAGTATCTTTGCAGCAATATAAACAACTAATATAAAGAAACGACAATCTACAGAATGGGATAGGAAGTTTGCCATCAATTCTTTGGACGATTCACATCTAGAACATATAAAGAACTTATAAGAAAGCAATTAGACCTCCCCAAATAAAAGGCCCCCATCAAACAATGGGAAAGTAAAATAAATAGACACTTCACAGAAGAAATATAAATGGCCAACAAATAAATGAGGACATGTTCAATATTGCTTTTCCTTAGAGAAATTCAAATTAAAACAGCACCGAGATTCCATCTTGTCACAGAGAGGATGGCCTTTACCTGTACATCAAATTATAACAAATGTTAGCTAGGATAGGGGAAAAAAGAACACTTTTTCACTGGTGGTGGCAATATAAACTAGTAGAGGTACCATCGAAATCTTGATGGTGGTTCCTCACAAAATCTAAAACCAGCAATTCCATTTGACACAGGTTTTTTGCTTTTTGGTGTCTTTCCAAAAGAATATAGGATTTCATGTTACAGAGGTATATGTTCACGCAATGTTTTCACCAGCACAATTTATAATACCTAAATCTTGGAAAGCAAGCCATATTCCCATCAACAGATGAATGGATTAAAAAAAACATACATTTGTACATATAGAGTACTAATCTGCCATAAAAGAAGATAAACCTCAGTAATTTGTAGGGAAAAAGATATACCATGAGAGCACAGTGTTAAGTAAAATAAATCAGACACATAAAGTTAAAATATGACATTGTGTCTCTTACATAAGAAACCCAGAGTAAAAATAAAAAGCAAAATAGGAGATAGATATTAGAAAAATAGGGGGATAGATCATTCATAAATAGGAAATGGAGCAGGAAATTAAGGAATGGGTGAAAGAGGGAAGGGAGAAAGGTTGAAAATGAGGTATTAGGACGTGTTATGTACATGTACCAACTCCACAGAAGGAAGGTAAATAATACATACTACAGACATGCATGAAACAAACAGGAAGGGCATCAAGGGATAGGTGTTGGGGGAGGGAGAGAAGGGAATGAAATTAGGAATTAAGTTGTGTTATGCACATGTACCAGCATCCCACAAAGAATGCAAATGTTAGAAACTATATATATATATATATATATATATATATATATATATGTATGTACTAATAATTAATTAGCTAAATAAATACATAAATAAATACAATCATGAAATCAGGGAATAATGAATAGAGATCATTCATTCTAGTGTCAGAGTAGATGTTTTAAAATAAGAAGTATAAAATTATTTTTAGCTTATGATTTCTCACTGATTTGTTACTTCATTTAATCCCTATTGTATGCCTGCTTATGATATTAATCTGAGAGGGGCTGATTAAGAAAAAATAAATATGTTATTATAGGTTACTGGTAGGTAATATGTGTTATGATCACAAATCTGTATTTGTGTATGAGTGTGCATGTGTGTGTGTGCATACTTCATTCTATTTGGAAGAACCCCACCACTTGAACTATTATAAAAGACAATAATCACTTTTATTCAAATAGGAACAAAAAAAATGCTTCATGAAATATTTGAGCTGATTCATGAGATATATAATATAGGGATTTGTAACGGAATTGCCAGCAATCTGGCACAAAGTAGTGCGCAGTCACACAATGGCAAGCTGTGTGATTAAGCCAGAAACCTGGTGTATATGGAAAAGGCTAAGAATAGTCAAGAGAGAAGGAATGCTGAAATGGTATGGTGTCACTGAAGTCTTGAATCAAAAACCAGTTTGATAACTATTTAATATGTAGTGGAGAATCAGAAAATATTTAAGTAGAGAAAGACTGTACAAATAGTAGCGATATTTTGAGAATATTAATCTGGAAGGTTAACGTAAACATGAATGGGAATTTTTCAGATGTATAGTCACTATGAAAATTTTTATAATAAATGAAAAGTAAAGAGGATTTTGTCAGATTTTGCTATGGTTTAGATAATAACTTGTGGCACCTTTAATATAATAACTATATAAATTTATCCAGAAATTACTATTCTAGTATTTTAAACCCTTAAATCCTCTGGAAACAGCTTAAGAAAAAAAATAAATCTAAGCTAAAATTAAGTTAAATGTACTACATAAATAAATCATACTCCTTGGTTCATTTTGTCCGTAGTTGTATTTTTCTGTCTCTATGTCAGTCTCTCTGTCTCTCTCTGCCTCTGTCTCTCTCTCACATCTGTGTGTGTTCCTTTATGTGTGCAGGTGTGTGTGTGTGTGTGCGTGTGTGTAAAGGGGATTATACAATGTGATGAGTGCAATTTAACTTTTTTGCAAAGGAGTTAGTAGTTAGAATAATAATGAACAACTCATTGTATCTATTTTCTTATAACTTCACCATTGTATTTCCTTAAGAAACTTTCAACAAATTAAACATATTATGACCAAAGTTCATTTTTTGCAAAGGTGGTCATGATCTCCTCAACAAAAACTCGTTGTGCAAAGATAGGTTTCACTACACATACATCTGCTCATCATTAACCGTTTTTATTAACACCTCACTTTTCATCAGATTATGACAAAAATAAGACATATTAGATACATCTATATTATTGCAAATATTTATGTTTTCGATAGTTTAACCTATGTGATTCTATTACATATTAGGTTAGTAAGCATTTTCTGAGAATTAACTGACACTGGAAGAAAAAATAATCACTTCCCAAATCTTTTAAGCTAGCAATTAATAACGGTTCAAAAAAATACAAGTAAAGTCACTTTCTGAAAAAAGTTAAACTCACTGTAAGTCAGGCTATATCAAATATTTCTCTCATTAGTCAAAATGTTTTATATTTTAACCGTTTATTAACACAAAAGTTTTTAGATGATTCAACAGTTCAAACTATTTTGGTAATTCAAATAAGTTACAGAAAGCTTCAATTCATCCTTAAAATATTGACAAATTTAATTTATTTTAAAATATATCTTTACTTGGTAAGCAAAAAATGTAATATATGAACACAAAGAATCTATTGAAAAACAGATAAAGCACTAGTATTTAGGTGCCTGGTAATTGAAGTATGTACACTTCCCTGATCTTTTATGCTCTTTTTCAGTTTGAGATGAATATCACGACATTCGATATAACTTACCATTTCTTTAATTAAAATATGTAATCTAAAGGAAAGAACATATTGTAAATATGACTAAATAAAACCATCATTCTTTAAGCAAATGGAGTAGTTAGGCATATTCTTCAGATATTTCCAAGACTGAGAAGTTGGGCATTTTTCCAAATAATCTAAATTTGTCAAATACATTTTTAAATTAAATGTTTTCCTATTTTCTTTGTTCTCGAATTTAGAATATGGTTTGCATGCAGTATCTCCAAATATGTAAATGTGTTGAAAATGATGTTTCAGCATCTACAAACATTTTTTTAAGGAAAGTAGCATCTATGTTTAAAATAAATCAGTTATTTATTTCTCTTTGTTCTTGTTATGAAAACTAGATTAGTCTCTTCATTAAGCAACAATTTCTGCAGTGCTAAGATTCCTTTTTTTTAATTTAAGAGAAAAATGACACATAAAAGAAAGCCAAAAAGCAAAAGAGACAAACAAATGACAACAGCAAATCCACAACAGTAACACTATAGGTTTACGAAACAAGATGACAGGAACTTGACAATGGTTGCAGTATTGTGTAACATTAACTTCAACGTGGTTGTTTACATTAACAGATATAGACCTGTAAAATTGATCCAATCATATGAGCATTAACCGTTCTTTCTCAATAACTAATGCAATCAGCAGTACAGTCATTTTAGTTATCTTACATATACATATATACAGGTTTATGTATTTTTCTTTTCCTTCCTTCTTTCCTCCTTTTCCCTTCCCCAATTACTTTTGCTCTTTCAGCAGTGTCTTACCCTTACACAGTATTTATTGCAGATTTTGGATCATATATACTTTTTCAGTTTCTTACACTAAGGGAAAATATGGTATCTACAGATGTGAGTTTCATTTATTGCACTTATGAGTATGGTCTCAAGTCATGTGCATTTACTTATAAAAGTCTCAATGCAATCTTTCTTGATAGCTGAGTAGCACTTCATTGTATAAAAATACCACATCTCTTTTTATCCATTCCTTGATTGATGGGCACTTGGGTTCTTTCCATGAATTTGCTATTAAAAATTGGGTTGCTATAAACATGGGTGCACAAATATCACTGTGGTATGATGTTTTCAATCCTTCTGGGAAAGTGCTCAGAAGCGGGATAGCTGGGACAAATGGGATGTCTAATCGTAGCTTCTTGAGGAATTTCCACACTGATTTCCATAGTGGTTGCACCAGTCTACACTCCCATCAACAGTGGAGTAGATGCTGTGGGGCTTTTTCCCCACAGCCCCTCCAGAATTTGTTAGTGGGTAATTTTTTTATCTTGGCCATTCTTTCTGGAGTGAGAGAGAATCTCAGCATTGCTTTAATATGCATTTCCCGAATGACCGTGGATGTTGAACATTTTTTCATATATTTATTTGCCATTTGTAATTCTTTCCCTGAGAAGTGTTTATTCATCTCAGATGCCAGTTTTTGGACTGGGTCCTTGAATTTTGGGGTCCTGATTTCTTTTAATTCTTTATGTGATTAACATAGAAGTCCTTTGTCTGATGGACAATTGGCTAAGATATTTCCCAGTTTGTGGGTTTTCTTTTCACTCTGTTGGAGATTTCCTTTGACATGCAAAAACTTTTAGTAAGACGAGATTGAAGTTGTTGATTCTGGAAAATGTTTCCCGTGCAGTTTGATTTTTGTTCATAAACTCTCTGCCTACTCCTCTGTCATCAAGATTTTGGCCTACTTTGTTTTCCAGCAAGTTTAGGGTCTCTGTTTTAATATTCAGATCTCTAATCCATTTTGACTTTATTTTAGTGCATGATGATAGACATGGATCTAGTTTTAGTTTATGGCATATAGAAAGCCAGATTTTCCAGCATAATTTGTTAAAGATGCTATCTTTCTTCCAATGTACATGTTTGACCTCTTTGTCAAAGATGAGGTGACTGAGCGTGTTTGTAGTTTTGGCTTTATCTTCTAATCTGTCCAGGTCTGATTTGATTCCCATATCACGTTGATTTTAACACATTAGATTTGTAATATAATTTCAGTTCGGGGATTGTGATGCCTCCTGCCTTACCTTTGTTGCCCAGAATTGCCTTTGCTCTTCTAGGTTTCTTCTGGTTCCAGATGAATTTCAGGAATGCTTTCTCCAGCTCTGTGAGATATGCAAGTGGTATTTTGATTGGGATTGCATTAAATCTGTATAGCAATTTTGGGAGAATGGCGATTTTCATGATGTTTGTTCTTCCTATCCATGAACAGGGAATATCTTTCTGTTTTCTGAAATCCCCTTCAATTTCCTTTTTCAGAGTAATGAAATTTTTTTTATGAATCCAAAGAGTAGTACTATAGGCTTACAAAGCAAGATGGTAGGAATTAGACAATGGTAGCAATATTGCATATCACTACCTTCAAAAAGGGTTGTTTAGATTAACAGATATATATATGCAAAATTAATATAAGGGTGTATCAACTGTTCCTTTTCAATAACCAATATGTTTCGAAGTATAATCAATTTTAGCCATCCTATGCACACATTTACAAACTGATATCTAAGGAGAAAATTTTGAAAGCACCAGCAAATCTAAAACTTCATCTACAAAGAAAATCAATTCATATTTTTAAAGATTTCAAGACATATTTTTTCAAGCAGAAAAAAATGAAATTCAAAAAGCAAAATTGGATCCAAATATCAAGTAATAAACAGTCCCATTTTTGCAATTTTCACTCTATAGAATTTTAACTTCCTCTGTCATATTAATTCCTAAGTATTTCATTTTTTGGATGTTATAGTGCAGGATGTGGTTTCCCTTATTTCTCTCTTAGTGACTTTGTTGTTTGTGTACAGGAATGCTATTGAGTTTTTAGTGTTCCCCCTGTATCCAGCAACATTACTGAATTTGGTTATTACATCTAGAAGACTTTCAATGGATTTTTGGGGGTTAATTTTACTTCTTCCTTTCCTATCCTTATTCCCTGTATTTCTTTCTCTTGTCTAATTGCTCTGGCTAATATTTCCAGAACTACACTGAATAGGAGGAGTGATAATCGGCATCCTTGTCTTGTTCCTAATTTTTGGTTGAAAGTTTTCAGTTTTTGTCCATTCAGTAAGATGTTAGCTGTTGGTTTATGATATATGGCTTTTATCAGGTTGGGGTAGGGACCATTTATTCTGATTTTCTGTAGAGTTTTTATCTTGAATGACTGCTGGATTTTGTTGAAAGGTTTTTCAGCATCTATTGAGATGATCATGTGATTATTGTCCTTGGCCCTCTTGATATGGTGTGTTACATTTATTGATTTGCGTATGTTGAACTATCCCTGCATTCCTGGGATGAATCCCACTTGATCATGGTGTATAATTTTCCTTGCAACTTGCTGTATTCCTTTCCCCAGTATTTTACTGAGGACTTTTGTATCTATGTTAATTATGGAGATTGGCCTGTAATTGTCTTTTTTGGTTGGGTCTTTCTCTGGCTTTGGTATTAGGGTAATACTTGCTTCGAGGAATGAGTTAGGAAGACTGGCTTCCCTTTCAATTTCATTGAAGAGTTTGAGGACTGTTGGCATTAACTCTTCACTAAATTTCTTGTATAATTCAGCAGTGAATCCATCAGGACCTGGGCTTTTATTTGTTGGTAAGGTTCTAGTTACATTTTCATTTTCATTAGTTGGAAATGAAGTTTCATTAGTTTCATTATTCAGCAGTATTACATCTTTATTCAGCTTTGAAAATTCATAAATTTCTAGGAATCTGTCCATTTCTTCTGTGTTATAGAATCTATGGGAGTAAAGGTTTTCGAAGTAGGTGTTGATGATCTTCTGTATTTCCACAGGGTTGTGTAGTGATTTCACCCTTTTCATTTCGTATTGCATGGATCTGAGTTTTTTCTTTTCTCTTTTTGATAAGGTTGGCTAGGGGTTTATCAATTTTATTTCTTCTTTCCAAAAATCAAATCTTCGATTCTTTAATTCTTTGTATTGTTTTCTTAGTTTCAATTGCAATAATTTCTACTCTAATCTTAATAATTTCCTCCCTTCTTTGGGCTTTGGACTTGATTTTCTCTTCTGTTTCTAAAAATTTGAGGTGCATCATTAGGCTGTTTATGCGTCTTCTTTCCATTTTTCTGATGTGGGAGTTTAGTGCTATAAATTTCTCTCTGAGGACTGCTTTCATTGTGTTCCACAGGTTCCAGTAATTTGCATTTGCATTTTCATTCAATTGTAGATAGTGTTTAATTTCTTCTTTAATTTCTTCATTGACCCATTGATTGTTTAGGAGAGTATTATTTAATTTTCATGTGTTTATGGGGTTCTTGTGGGCTTTCTCATCATTCATTTCCAATTTTATTGTGCTATGGTCAGATAATATGCATGGAATTATTGCAGTTCCTTTACATTTACTTAAGCTTGTTCTGTGGACTAGTATATGATCTATTTTAGAGAATGACCCATGTGTAGCTGAGAAGAATGTGTATTCTGATGTTGATGGGTAGAATACTTGGTACACATCTACTAGGTCCAATTGTTCACAAGTTTGATTCAGTTCTGTTATCTCTTTGCTGATTTTTTGTTTGGTTGATCTGTCTCTCTGTGACAGTGAGGTGTTAAGGTCCCCTGTTATAACTGTATTATTGTTTATTTGGTTTTTCATGTCTATTAAGAATTGTCTTACATGTTAGGTGCTCCCATATTTGGTGCATATATATTTATGATTGTAATCTCTTCCTCTTGATGTTTTCCCCTAACAAGTATGTAGTGACCTTTTTATCTCTTTTGATCATTTTCGGTTTGAAGTTCATATTGTCTGCAAACATAATAGCTACCACTGCTTTTTTCTGGGTTCCTATTGCATGGAGTATTGTTTTCCAGCCTTTGATTTTTAGTCTGTGAATTTTCTTTTGAGTGAAATGTGTTTCTTGTACACATCATATTGTTGGATTTTGTTTCTTAACCCACTCTGCCAGTCTGTTTCTTTTTATTGGTGAGCTGAGACCATTTACACTGATTGATATAACTGATATCTACTGACTCATCCCTGTCATGATATCTTTCGGTTGTTGGATTTCTACATTTTCTATTTAATTGTTTGCCCTGCTTAGTGGTTTCCTTTTGTTATTGTTCTTAAGATTGTGGTTATCTTTGTCTCTTTCAAGAGTGTCTTTCAGTACTCTTTGTAGCATTGTTTTGGTGGCCATAAATTTCTTCAGTTCTTCTTTGTTGTGGAAATATCTTATCTCTCCATCAATTTGTAAAGATAGTTTTGCAGGATACATCCATCTGGGTTGAAAGTTGTTATTTTCAGGATACATCAATCTGGATTGAAAGTTGTTTTCTTTAAGTATTTGAAATACTTCACTACAAGCTCTTCTTGACTTAAAGGTTTGTATTGAGAAGTCTGCCATTATTCTGATAGACTTTCCTTCATAGGTGATCTGTTTCTTTTCTCTGACAGATTTTAGTATTTTGCTCTGGTGTTGTATTTCTGATACCCCAATTATTATATGTCTGGGTGAAGATTTATTTTGATTGTGGTTAGTTTTGTTTCTGTATGCCTAACATACCTGTATATCAGATTCTCTTCCCATGTTTGGAAAATTTTCTGCTATTATTTCTGCAAATAGTCTTCACAAGTCATTAGTATTGACCCCTGCTTTTTCATTGATGCCTAATAATCTTATTTTATTTGTCTCAACATCTTACAGTTGTTGAATTGTTGTTTCCTGGTTCCTCGTTATATTTAAGAAATCTTTGCTTTGATGATCATAAGCTTTCATGCTGTCTTTGAGGCCTAAGATTATATCTTCAGCTTCGTTCAAGTGGTTTTGCCAACTTTCCAACGAATTTTTAATTTCCTGAATTTCCCTTTGAATCTGTTTCATGCTTTCCACCTGTGTCTTTTTTTGTTCAAAGTTTTCATAATTTTCTTATAGTGTTCTAGTTTTTTATCTTGATCTTCTTTAGATACACACTGTATTTCTTTCATAGTGATTGTCTTTTCATTTTTTTACCTGACAGATTTTTTCTGATTTGAGTTACTTTATAGATTCATGGAGTTGTTTCTTTACTTCAGTTGCTATCATTTCAGAAAGTTCAGTTGTGTGACTTCCAGTGTCTTCCATTTCAGTATCTCTTGGGTTTGTTCTTTGTGGGTTGGGGGATTGAGACTGTCTCTTGCTCTTTCATTTGTCATTTTCTTCTGGAACCTATGTGGATGGGCAAGGAGCCTCCCAATGGATTGCACTGGGATACTGTTCTGGGTAGAGCTTCAATCCTCCAATATCCCCGTGGCTAGCCTGGTCATACACCCAGATTATGGTGCTGGATCATTGTGTTCTGTGGTCTGTGAGACTGGCTGCATGTTCCCCTAATGAAATTTGTTGGGTTGCTCTGGGACACTGGGATGGACAACGTTTGTATCCTCCCTGTAGCTAGCAAGGTCACACCCCTGGAGCTTGTTGCCAGGCTGTAAAACCTGGCTGTGTAGCATTCAGAACCTCCACAATCCAGGTGGTTAGCAGAGACACAACCTTGTGGCGTGTCCCTGGAACTTGGGCATGGCTGGGTGGAATATGGAATCGTCAGGACACATGTGGCTAGGTGGAGTACACCCCGGTGTGTGGCACCACCAGGACCTTGAGTCTGGCTGCAAGGAGTTCAGAGCCTCTGGAGCATGGAGCAAGCCTGGGCATGTCCCAGGTGTATAGTGCAGGGGCCTTGCTCCTGGTTGGGTGGGGTTTGCAACCTCTAGGACCTGCTGTGTGGCCACAACCCTGAACAATGTAGCTCGCATCTTGTGCTCTAATGGGCAGATCTCAAGTTCTCTAAGGCCCTGTAGTTACACTGGTTGCTTCCTGATGAGCAGCTCTGGGGCTCTGTGCTGGACTGGGCTCGGTCCCTCTGTGTCCTGTGAGGCTGGCCGGGCATTCACCTGATGGATTTTGCTGGGACACTTGACTGGGTAGAGCTCGATTCTCTGTTCAGCTAATGAGGGCTTACTCCCAGTTTGTGTCACTGGACCCTCCACCTTACTAGGTGGGGGTCAGAATCCCAGGACCCAGGTGGCTAGGCGGAGTGCACTCCGGAGTGTGGCACTGCCAGGACCTCTAGTGCTAAGATTTCTATAGGAACTTCAGGGTTTGTTTTATCCCAGAGTAACTGACTACTGTATACTTTACAGCAAAATGAAGAATTTCTTTTTCTTTTTTTCTAAATTACTGTATAATGTTTATAAGACTAAGCAAGGGCTCTTTCTTTCTGGAAAGAAAAAAGAAATATCAAGATATAACACATACATAACAATTTCCAAAAATGAGTAATTATCATGAATCACCAACATATACTATAATAAAAATGTGATTATCATGAATCATATATGAATGTGATTATCATGAGTCACAAATATATACTACAATACAAATAAAAATATTTGATACTACTATTAAATTGGTAGATGTTCTGCAAACTTAGCCAGAGTCACGAATATTATGGAGATTTTACAGCTATTTAATCATTTTTATGCCACAATGTATAAGCCTTGTTCTACAAGGGTTGTTTGATTCCAACTCCAAATTAACTGTGTTGTGATAATATTCTTACTCTTGCTTTGAAACATCCTGTTCTACAAAAAATTATGGAAAATAATAGTACAATTGACCAAAAGTTACATTTAGGACTGATGATCCCAGGCACAGGAGTTAAAATGAGTGACAATTTCATGAAAAGAGGCAAAAAAGAAAACTACAAAAAGATTGTCTCATGTTGTAATATACCACATTTTCTTTATTCACCTTGTAGATAATTGCTCTGTGAAGCACAGTACAGCTATCACGTTTCTCAGAATCATAAGTCATTAAAAAAAAACCCTAAACTGCATCTCTTCTATTGCGTTTAAAGAGGCAATGCAGTGTGTCCAATATTAGGTTAATATCTCTCCTGGCAGGAATAAACTATTAGTTTTTTTATTATTATTTCATGGCTTTAATGCTCTACATGCAAAATCTCATCTCCCAAAGAGGGCAATATAAAGGCATGTTTGTAGGTAGCATGCACTACTAATTTATTTATCACTAATCATTCTAAAATTGTTTAATACTATTTTTACATTTCAAAAATGCTTTTAATATACCTTCTTTCATGTGATGGTCACAAATCTGTGGAACATGCGTTCAGATTCCCCACACAAGGAAACTTAGAATCAAAGAGATAAAGTTAATCACCCCAATTCACACAGCCAACAAATGATGGAAAGTGGCCATAGATATAAATGTTGGAAAAAACAAACTCATTTCTGTTTCCTTCAAAACTTTCCACTTCCCATTTTTAGCCAGATATCATACATATCAGTTTGAATATCTGTCCACCTATAGACTGGATAAATGCTGCAGTTAAATTATGTTCACAGCTTACTACAGTAAATCATTGCGTTGCTTAGAATTCTAAGATGAAATAGAAAATACGTCCACGTGAGAAAAGCATCTGTTATCCCAAGTTTCTAATTTTTGTCAAAGAAGCTTAACTTTGTTTTAAAAGGTATAGCACATCAGCTATCGTAGAAAACTCATAGCTTTTCCAAGTCTCTAGTACTATAAAGTATGTTACTCACTCTTCCTTTTCTCAAATCGCTTCAGGTTATTAGATATTCCCAGAAAACAGAGAGAGACAATGCAAAAAAGTACTTGAGAGTGTTCCAGAACCAGATTTTCTACCTGAAAATCCAGACACCCACATTCGTATGCTTGTGACTTTGAATAAGTTACCTGTTACCCATTGCCTTCTATTTTCTTCTACAAATATTTTTATCTCACTGTCTGTTGTGAGGAATAATGAGCATTTATTCATATAGATTAAAAGCTCTGTATAAAATATCTCTTTCAGGTCTCACAACAATTCTAAACTGAAGATGTCTTTATCCTTTCTTTGTAGATGAGATCATTCAGCCTTAGAAACTTAATTAACTTGCCCAATGTCAAACAGGTGTGTGTGGCAGAGCAGGAAATGAACACAAGTTCGATTATAAACCTTCTGTTTTAACTAGTATGATACATTTTAACCTGTAACTAGATGATGCATGAAATGTCATATTCCCTAAAGCACTGCATTATTTATTCAATTCAGTAAGTGTGAAATTATATAAAATGAGTTTTGCTTTCTTAAAACTAGA
The DNA here is from genome assembly GCA_004363535.1 of Dasyprocta punctata. Taxonomy (NCBI): domain Eukaryota; kingdom Metazoa; phylum Chordata; class Mammalia; order Rodentia; family Dasyproctidae; genus Dasyprocta; species Dasyprocta punctata. The sequence continues at coordinate 16,632 of RJWM01023757.1, forward strand.
CATTTCATTGATTTGTTTCTTAAAAATTGCCTTCAAGAACACCTTGGAATTCAAGGGTAAATGATTTATCAAAGGTAGCAGTTTTCTACAGCGGGCACCCTTAACAAATAATATTAGTTACCATTTCCTGAGCATCTAATATAATTCAGCAACAATCCCACATATCCAGATTTTATAACAGCAATATAACACATATATCTATGTTTGTAAATGGTAATTCTAAGGTTTGCAAATGTCAAGAAGCTTACTTACGGTTTTCCAGGTATAAAGTTGCCGAATTGTTGAATGAAGTCAACCTGTCCTAGTATTCAATATTTTATTTTTATTATGCAAAGTGTTGCTTATTACAAAATTCCTCCAGAAGAAAAAATAGTGTCTTTACTATGGTCATGCCTACCTAATGATAGTGTTGTTACTCCTAAGAGACAGTATGCCTGAAATGTTTCCTTTTTCCGAATTTAAGAATATTTAGTTCAAGTCCCTTTAATTTGTCATCTACCTGTGTGCTCATCTAACTACACAATCACACTTCCATGAATCCTTATTCATCCTTTATTTCATCTGTGTATTGAACAAACAGATGATGAGCATTCAGTAGTGCTACCATTTTTGAAAGGAAGTATATGCTAAATATCTGTGGAAGTACACTATAAAATCTAGCTCGCATAAGAAAAGCATACTTTTTTTTCCCCAGTCCTGAAATTAAGTGCTCAAAGAGAGCAGGTTATTGAATTTAAGAGCATTGTCACGCAAATTTCTGGGGCCTATGTAATCTTCTTCATATTGGTGTGTCATACTTCTTGACTTAGCTACTCAACTACTCTCTTTTCACATTTTATGAGTGGACAGTGTGAAGCAGTATTGGGAATCTTTGAGGCATTAGAGAAGTTAGCACCAGTATCTTTTTGTATGGCCTTTGGTAGCAAGTGTGCACGTAAATAACTAAAGTGGGAAGAAGAAATAAAATAAAATAAAACAAATAAATGTAAATGAAGCAAATAAAGAAGAATTAGCACACTATGATAACCCCCCAAAATATTATTATTTCTGATTTTATACCTCAAAAGTAGAGACTTCAATGTTTTCTTGAATATTAATGAATTTGCTCAAAGGCAAAGATAAAGGCAAATTATAAGCCAATTATGAAGGCAAAGTACAAAACACTCAGGCTGTGGTGATAATTAATACTCTGCAAAGAACATGTGATTATAACCAAGTAACTAGGGTAAATTATATGGTCGAAAATATTTTTTCAATATTTAAGCTGGTACCTGCAAGTAAAACATACACATATTGAGCAAAATCTTTTAAAGCAGATAATTTTAAAGGACTTGAGTAACAAAAATAGTTTTGACATACTCAAGACCGAGTCCATGCTCAATGGAACAAGAAGGTGATAGGTGAAGTGGTAGATATTCAGATCAAAGAAAAGAGAAGGCATGAAAGATATAACCCAAATCAATCAAGATACTGTAAGTCACTTTAAAAATCTCAGTTTCAGTCTAAGAGAATTGAGAAGATCCATAGTGATTTAAGCAAACCTGTTATGTTATTATACATATACAATTTTAATTGCTTTTATTAGCACGTGTTTGAAGTACATAATGATTACATTTATTGTGGGGAGTTTGTACTAACTAGTGCAGAGAATGATTAGAGAGGAAATTAATGCATCATGGTACAGAATAATTGTAATGAGTGCATGGGAAGAAATCTAGAGAAAGTAACACAAAGATATTTCAAATTTTAGTTGTATGTGGTATATGTCACAAAAAGAGGAACAAATAGTAATCCTAGGCTTGAATTGAATAACTGGAGGATGTAGTTTTGATTTGATGAGCAGAGAAAAATAGGAGATATTCTAATAGGAAACATCAGGAAAATGATCACCTAGACTTATTATTACATACTAACATATTTAATATGTGGCCCCATTTAACTCTTAAATATACAGTTTAAATGAATTACTTATGATAACTTTCTTTAACACAAAAACCAAAGGCAATATTAATACATTTCGTAAATTTGCATACGTAACATTAGAAATTAGAATTCAAATGCAAATCTGTATCATCACAATGCCATTGTTATGTATTTTATACCTGTGTATCTCCCACATTACTTGACATATAAATGCTCAACATAAATATATACATTTGCTGTGTTTCTTTTTTCATTTCCACAAACTGTATATTCAGAGCAGATACACAAAAATTTTGAACAAAATTGCCTAGTATTGCACCAGGTCTGACAAAGAATCATAAACAGAGTCATCCCTAAATGCAAGATTGCCAATGATACCTTTTTGAGGAATGATGTAATAAATATTTACATTTGTGATCTGAATAATTTTGATTGTGTATAGTGCAATGATGAGATTTTGGAAAGCCCTCATGTTTTTTCAGACATACACACACAAAACAACTATAAATTTTGAACAGATCACAAGAAATATAAATCAAAAATAATCATGTCATAGGTATGACAAAACAGACGCAGACTAATTTGATTATTTGCCAAGATCACCAAACTGAAGAATTTGATTTCAGAGCTCTTTCACTACATAGCAAAAAAGACATATGTTGTTTGCATTTTACTAGTTGTTTATTATTTAATAAAATTGAAAAAATAGAGTTAAAATTTTAAAAACTAAATTTTCAAATCATCCTTGACCCAGAAGGGATTTTTAAGACTAAATAACATAATTAACATATATCAGGAAAAAGTTTCAGAAAATTTCCTGCAGGGTTTGTGTTTCCTACAATTAGAAATCTGACCAAAATGGCTATGAAGTTTACTTAAATAAATCACATTTCTGTTGCACTACAGAATGGCTTGTTTACTAAAGGAGTTGGCAACAATGCTTCAGTATTGACTTGAAGTGAAAATATCTAGTGCTTTTCTATAAAAATCAGCCTTAAGAAGGTATAGTATGCCAGAATCTTTCAACTGCTAATAAATTGTTTTTTGTCTAATTCTGTTGGAACCATTATTAGTGATTCAGTTCCCTGGAGTCATATTAAGTAATGACTATGCAATGAATGAAGTAATACTATCAGATTTTAGAACCAAAAATTCAAAAGAATAAATCTAAACAAAAGTTAACATGAGGTTCTTTCTATTTTTAAATTTAAAGTGAATTATTGACTGATACATAGAACCAATCAACTAACTTATCTGTTTGATACTGTGTTACTTGTCTTTGCTTTGTCTTACGTGCCTGGTATACTAAGTCCATAAAAGTTGTGTTCATTTCATGATCATTTTAACTTTGTAAAAGAGCTGAAAGTCACATGGCTCCAGATACGATGAATAGGTGGATGAGGACACACTAATATGTTAAGAGCCTGTTTTTGTTGGTTGAATGGCACTTGGCAACAGCACTCACTGTATATTTTATCACACTTCACAAAGACAGGAGCAAGAACTTCTGAAACTGCTTCAGAAATTGGTAAGGACAATATGTGAAATGCGTTCAAAGAGTAGGGGTGTACTTGAAGGGGATTAAGGGCAATATGGCTTTTATTGCAATATTTGTATTTAAACACTAACCTTATATTTTTGTCCCAACTTACACTTCAAAAAAATCTCATTTCTAGAAGGGTTAAATGCCAAATGAAAGTGTGTGCATGCATGTATATTAAAATTTAAAGTAGTAATTAGTGACATTAAAGAAAAACTTTATGTGGCAACAATAACTAAAAAAATCTTTCTTAAATGGAAACTTCATGTATTTTCACCACTTTTTTGCAAGTAATCATGTGTAGAGTTGTCTGAGAATTAAGCGATGTAAAATCCTTACAAAACACATTAGGTAAATTAAGTGCTGGAGTCTTAGCATAAGGATTCTTTTATGTCTAGACTCAAGCTGTTTAGAATAAGTGCTTGAAGATCTTTGAATGTTTCTGCTTAGTTTTATTTTGCCCTTACATATTTTAAGTTACAATCTTTAGTCTTTGAATGCCTTGACTTTTGCAAGCTATATAGCAAATATTAGCACTTAAAATAACAGTCATAATACGAAGTCAGGTTCACTTAACAAGTGCATACTTTTTTCTATAGAGAAAAGAAGGCATTCATTGTAAGTTATTTTTAAAGGGCATTTAGAAAATCAGGGAAATTAATCTTATTATTTTATTTTTGGTGTAAGTGTATTTGTGAATGTTTTTCTTCATTTCTTTAATGGAGTAACACTCTAAACGTTAAAATTTCCTGAGTCAGGATTTACTTACTTTGAAAATATTAGGAATACAAGAATATATTAAGTATAATAATTGATTTTATTCTTTCTGTACTTGTTTTCTTATAACCAAATTGAGTGAGTTTTAATCTTGATTGTAATATTTCCCTGCTAAGAATATTGTTTTTACTAATACCTGCTTGCAGTATGTAATGCTTATATTCTTTGTGTGGAATTGTTACAAATAAACAACATTTCTTAATTCCTTTTTTCATCCACTTTCCCTTCCCTCTTTCTCCCAGCCCTTTCTCAATCACCTTCTCATTTGGAAAAGAAAGGTCATCCCACATCCTCTTATCTGTCTCATATTTTTGCTCTTATTTACAATTTTACATATGAGAGAAACCATATGATATGTAAGCATGTGTGTATGAGTTATTTACCTTAAGTATGGTCCCAAAAGTCATTCATTTTTCTAAAAATGACTCAAGTTTATCTGTCTTTGTGGTAGAGTAGTATTCCATTGTATAAAACTACCACATTTTATTTCATTTCTTGATGGACATATAGGCTTCTTCCAAAATGAGGCTATTATGAACTGCCTGCTATAAATATTGGTATGCATGTATCATTGTAACATGGTGAATTTAATTTTTTCCAGAAGATAGTATACCTTCAGTGAGCATAACTGAATCAAATGGAATTTCTAATTTTAGTTTTTTGTTCACTTTTCTTTTTTGTAAGTTGCTTCTTTTCCTTAAAACATTAAGTCAAAGTATGGATAGTAGTATGTCTTAGATTGACTTTCATAATTGAAATTAACATTTCTATATTACAAATTATGTACAAATAATGTTGGCTCTCAATACCATGTTTTGCTTTTTAATAACATTTGCCATTATTTTTCTCTATTTTGCTAAACCTGTGTTATTTGTCCCCATTAGAATACTTGTTTTTTTAAACTGTAAATCTTCTATTTAGTGTCTGATATGTAATAAGTATTTATGAAGCCACAGTTACTGTTTTCAAATTAATTTATTAGTATGTATTAAAATAATCTTCTCAAGATGTATGATCACAATTTGGTGATTGGATGATGTCTTAGTTACTTTTTACTCGTTGCCAAGACAAAATACCTGACCCCCAAAATTAGGGAAGGAAAGGTTTATTCTTACAATTTCTCAGGAGTTTCAGTCCATACTTAAACTGGCTCCAAGGCAGCATGGCATGGCGGGGCCACCGTTCATGGCAGCCACAAGCAGCAAGGCACACTGGTGAGAGAGAGAGAGAGGGTGAAAGCCTGGAAGCAAGCAAGAGGAAGACCCACCTTCCCTTACACTGTACGTTGGCTCCACCCCTGGGCGGGCACAGCACTCATATTGCCATTCCCCATGCCAGACAACAAACCAATAACTCAGTCCCATCAAAATTATATGAGGACTTGGGGGTACATAGTATATCACCCAATACAGATGAGTTTATTTGCAGTCATGTATTTCATGAAATTTGAATATAAAGTATAAACTTACAATTTTTAAGAAATTATTTTGCAAAATTATTACTTTCTAAAAATAATAATTGTAATATTCTATTTGGCAAGTGAGCCATTATTTATTTAGGTATCAAACTATGCATAGTTACTAATCTCAGTGCTTGGTCACCATGAGTATCTTATTACTCATAAGTAAATGTGACATTTGAGTAAACGAAGGTGGTCATGAAAAGAAGGAACGGTAAAAGCATAAAACAAATTCTAAATCCAGTAAAGTGGAATCCTTCTCAAAGGAGGGAACTTAGGACACAGAATCACAGAGATACACCTGAATAATGTGCTATTATAAAGACATAAATGCAGACAAGAGTTGTAATGATTCAAGTCAAAGAATACCTGTCTTTACCAGGAATTGGAAAAGTCAAGGAAACATGTTTTTCTCAGAGACTTTAGAGAAGCTATAATCTTTCTGACGACTTGATTCCATACTTCTATCCTCCATTATTATGACAAAATAAATTTCCCTTGATTTAAGATGCTGACTTTATCATAATTTTAATGGTGACTCTTGGAAGTTATTAAAATTTTCAGTACCTGAAGTTGGATGTTACTATTACAAATATGTAAGACTGTGGTGGTAGCTTTGAAATGGGTTATAATTTGAGAAGATGGAAGATTTTTGAGGTCTATAATTAAAAAAAAATACAGAACCTGCGATCTGAGATAACCTGTTGGAGTCAGATGACATAAATGTGAATATTAAGGGAAATTTTGCTGAGGGTTCAGAAGTAAGTAAAAACTGAAGATGAATGCTAATGTATTTGAAAATCTCATATGCAACAAAACAAGGAACATTCTATTTGATATTGCTTGAACTATATTCTTTGTTATAAAGAAGTGGAATACATGGTTGAATTGAGTGGGTATTGAGTGCAAAGTAGAATTTGTAAGACATAAAATGGAATATTTCTGAGCAATTTTTCCAAGGTGGGAGCCTGGATTTTCCCTGGGCTAATAGTAAATTGCAAAAGCATAAGGTGTGGAAAACTCTATTTGGTAAAATGACAACTCAAAAACACTACCAGCCTATATCAGATAATGTGCTCTAGGAACACTTCCAAGTGTATGGCTGTACAAATTATTTTACAAGAGATTATATGCTACACATAGATCCCATCTTAGCAGAAGACAGGAATAGAAATGCATGATCCAGGAAAGATCTGAGGAAAATCCTCTCATGAAATGGCATAGATCCCCTTGAGAAATATGAAAGCTTGATGACAGTTTTAACAATGATATATCAGCAGAAAAACTGCTCCTGGGATTGAAAGGGAGAGTGACAGGATGGAATGAAGGAAGTCTGTGACATTTCTGGGATTCTGGAAGTAAGTAATGAGCTGGTACCTTCAAGTACGAATATGTATCACAATTCAAAAAAAAAAAAAGATTTCATCGTGGACAAAGGGGATATCAGCAAAAGTGAGTGCTTCTGATTCAATGCTGAAGAAAAAGAGTTACTTTTATACAGGAGCAGAAGATAACACCTGACACAGGATGATCAACAAAAAAGCAAACCATTTTCATGAAAACCCATAGCTTAGAGGAGAGGAGAGGAGAAAACGGTCCATGTTGGGATCACAGTACTCCACCTCTACCCCTAATCTGTTGCCCATACCATCTTGGGCAAAAAGCAGCAAGTCAATCCCTCATTGAGGGTCTGATGGACTAACAAACGTGTAGTGAAAATTGCCTCCTCACTGGTTGAGGCAAAGCTGCCAAGTCCAACCAAGGAACTCATAGCAAAAAGAGAATGGAGTCATATTTCCTTGTCAGGTACCATTGTTCCATCCCTGTACCTTGCAGGTGGCAGAATACCAGGAAAAGAGATGGTTACAACACTGACAATTTTAATAATACTAATGATAATGATATTAAGTTACACATTTCTTGTACATATGAGTGTGGAACTTGGAACATTCAGCAACAATAGTTAGCTGCTAACAATAGTTAGCAAGCAGCCTCCCTAGGTGGGGGGAAAGGGGACCCAGCAATTCCTAACTTAGAAGGGCAGGAGGAAGTGAAAACTAATTCTGCAACAAATCCAAAAGTAGCATCTGCAACAATATCAGAAAGCAACTGTGCAACTACCTGGAGCTAGGAGAGACAAAGTGTACAGTCTTGCATTTTCTGCAGGTAAAGCTGAAAAAGACAACAGTGATCAGAAACTGGGATAGGGACTTTTTTGGCTATACACTAAGCATGAAAATTGTGTGATGGCAAGGCAATGAGAAAGCCAAAATATCTTCTATTTAAATTAGTCAAGATAATCAGATCCATAGAGGTTTGCAGAGTGGCATCACCAGAGTTCGAAACCAAGACATGAGAAGGGAGAGAGCAACAATTCTCAAGGTTTTGGACAGGAAGTTTTTTTGACCACAAGAAAAGATTAAAATCAGACAATAATACTAAGGAAGAGCGAGCTTTACGAAGGCCTGAATTATTCCTATGACAGCCATGTGAATAGTTTTTATTCCTATTTCTATTGTCATTTGGCAATTGTAGTTATTGTAATCTTTCTAATTTGTTGAACTGAGCAATTTTGATTGGTTTTTGTGGTTGGATTTGGGTTTTGTGTTCATTTGTTCTTTTATTTTTCTTTCTCTTTCTATTTTGCTTTTTTTTTTTTTTCTTACTCTTCTTCTGGTTCTTCTTTATTGATACTGGATGATTATAATACTTCAAAGTTTCAAGATCTTTGTCACTGACCTGGTTCCTCTTTCATGGTATTATCCTACCTACCCTTCAATTCTCTCTCCAACTTGTTCTTTGTCCTTTGCTACACTTCACTATCTTGTCTTCCTGCCTACTGACTTTTTCTCTCCATATATCTACCAGTTCAAATATAAGTGGGAACTGTTATAAGTGCCTTAGAGAATAAGAATTAACCGGGGCTATGAATTGACCAATAACTTTTATGGGCGTATTTGGATAATCCTTAACAGAATTGGGATTAAAGGAACAAAACAAAACTAACAACAAACATATTAATAGGGCCCAGCAATCTCACAGCCTCCCTCATTCTCTAAACACATTGAGAGGAAACTACACACATTCTCTTTACTACAAAAATGGTCTTGCAAAATTCTCTACTCACATGTTCCAGCACAATAATTTTCTGTAATATGTATTGAAGAAAGGGTGAACTTATCAAAACAAGTTTTAATGTTTATAGAATGCCTCCTTCTGTGACATTGTTAAAACCAGTAGAAATTGTCTCTGACAACATAGTGACAGATTACAACCTAAAGAAACTGAAAAGCTTGAATGGGTAAACATTAACCCTAGATAAGTAAAGTAATGAACACTGCACTGGAAAATAAGATCAGATAAAGAGAGCTCCATTTCAACAACAAATCCCTCATTGTATTAGATCTCAATTCTCAGCACAAACATCCATATGTATGTGTGTGTGTGTGTGTGTATATATATATATATATATATATATATATATATATATATATATTTGTTGTTGTCATCGTCATTGTTATTGTTATTGTAACCACCACCACCACCACACACACACACACAGGAGCAAGTTAAAATGTCACAACAAGCCAGGTGTGGTGGCGCACGCCTTTAATTCCAGCACTTGGGAGGCTGAGGTAGTTGGAGCGTTGTGAGTTTGAGGCCGGCTTTTGCTACAACGCGAGCACAAGGCCGGCCTGAGCTACATAGCGCGACCCTGCCTCAAAAAACTAGGGCCGGGAGTTTGGCTCAGTGTCTTAAGCGCCTGTCTGGCAGGAGTGAGGCTGTGAGTTTGATCTCCAGTTCCACAAAAAAAAAAAAAAAGTGCCAGAACAAAATTCTGGAAATTAAAAACAGTCTTATAGAATTCATAAATTGCACTGTGAAGATGAAATTCCAAGGACGAAATGCGAAATGGAGAGTTACGATAATTTGCTTAAAGAAGCCTTAAAAACGATAAGTCAACGATGGAAATTCATCCAACAGCTACTAGAGTCCAACAGTGAGAAGACTAACCTCACTTAAGGTTATTTGGAGTTAGAGTAAAATTAGAAAAAACACACATGGAATGCAAATCTCTTTACACAGGTCATAATAGAAAATATTCAAAATATGACGGAAGATTGAAACATACAGGTAAGGAAAGTTTACAGACTACCAATTAGATATAATGAAAAAGTCAGCCCCCAATGACATATCAAAGTCAAAATTTCAGATAATCAACAAAAGGATGGAATCTTAGAAGTTGACAGAGAAAATTAAAAATCAAATATAAAGGTTAATCCAAGATTACAGCAGATTTCTTTAATATGAACTTTAAAGGCCAGGAGAATTGGGAGTGATGTGTTTGAAGATTTTAAAGCAATCAACTTCCAATCCACACTATAGTCCTCCAAAACTATCTTTCAATTTGATGGAGAAATTATGACATTCCAAAACACAGTACATCTTAATATATATATAAATATTGAAGAAACGCTTCAATACATACAAAAGATTATCCAAGATAGAGACATTAAAGCTAAAAAGTTCTAAAATTAGATGGAAAGAACACAGCAACAAGGCTGGCAATAAACTAAAAAAGTAAACATAAAGGAATCATCAGTGAAGAATACAATGATAGAAATGAATCAATAACTTCCAGTAATAACTTTCAACACAAAGGGCTTCAATTTATTAATAAAAAGACAAGTTGGTGGACAAGGTATGAAAAACAACTCAATGGTCTGTTGCATTATAAAAATTAACCCAATCCAAAAATAAATCTATAGACTGAAACTCAAAATCTGCAAAGTAACATTCCATGCACTAGGAAACAAAAAATAAGCAGGCATAACACTCATTCTCAGGCAGAGTAAACCTCAAGCTAAAACTGATCAGAATAGGCAAAAATCGTCACTACATATTAGTTAAGGGAACAAACAATGGGAAGACATAACAATTATGAATATAATAGGAAAAATATTGGAAAACTTATTTTCACAAAATGAATACTGCTGAATATAACTGATAAAATATATACCAACAGAATTATACTTTGGGACCTCAGTAGCCAATTTTTTAAAAGAGATATTTCATCTAAGCAAACAAAAAAATCCACACAGAAGTATCAGAGCTGATCCACACCTTACAGCAAATGCACTTAATAGCTATATAGAGTGTCCTATTCTACTACAACAGAATACACTCTCTTCCCAGAAGCACATGGAGCATATGCCAAAATAGACAGCATTCTGGTCCACAAAGTCAGTTTAAATACATGCCAAAAAATCAAAATTTATCTGTATATGTTATCAGACTATTATGCACTGAAACTAGAAATCAGTCACAAAAGAAACCATAGAAAACACCTGGAAACAGAAGAACAAACTCTGAAACACTCAGTACTTCACAAAACAGATCAAGAAAGAAATTTAACAATTCCTTGCATTATAGAAAAATACCAGTACAACACACCCAAAATGAGGGGTATAATGAAAGCAGTACTGTGAGTGAAATTTACTGCAATCAATACTCATGTTACAAAAGCTGAATGGACTCAAACAAATAACCTAATGATAAAATTCAAGATACCTGAAAAACAAAAACAGTCAAAACTCAAAACTAGTTTAAAGATGGAATACATAAGAATTGGAGCAGATATTAAAGAAATTTAGAAATGATAATAAAAAGATCACAAAGAATTAAAGAGCCCGTTCTTGGAAAAAAAAACATATTAAAAAATATTTACTCAAACTTACCAAAAGAAGGAGAGAAAAGACACATATCAGTGCAATCGGAAGTGAATAAGGCAAAATTAAAATGCATGCCACTGAAATCCAGAAGATTATAACTACTGTGAAAATTATACTCTGCTGAAGGGCTGAGTATTTAGCTAGGTGGCATAAGTGCCTGCCTGGAAAGAGCAAGGTCATGTGTTCAATCCCTGGTGCCATAATTAATAAAATAAAAAGCTTTAAAAATTATACTCTGATGAAACAGAGAATCTGGAAGAAATGGACAGATTTTGAAGCACACATGAATTATCAAAAGTGAAACAAGAAAACATAAAAATGCTGAACCATCAAATAATAAGCAATGAAATTGAGCCAGGAATGAAAAAAGAAATTACCAATAATTAAATACCCCGGCACCTGATGGAGTCACTGATGAATTCTACAAGATTTATAAGGAGGTTATAATACCAATAATTCTCAAAGTCTTCAATGAAGTTGAAAGGGAAGTAGTTCTTCCAAACTGATTCCCAGGGGCCAGCATGACTCTGATTCCAAAACCAGAAAATAACTCAACTAAAAAAGAAGACTACAAGTTAATCCACTTAATGAAAATAGATGAAAAAAATCCTAATAAGATTTGCAAAACAGAATTCAATAAATCATTAAAAGGATCTTGCAACATGACCAAAAAGATTTTATCCCATGGAGGCAAATGTTATTCAACATATTCAAATCAGTAAATATACATCTGATAAATAGAAGCCAGGACGAAAACCACATAAACATTCAATAAATGTAGAAAATAATTTTTTGCCAAAATACAACATCCATTCATGATAAAAATTCAGAGGCAAATGGGTATAGAAGTATGTTACCTGTTACCTCAATCTAGTTTCAGATCACTACTTTCTACCTATATGAGAAGGAAATGTCAATAGTTTTGTGCCACAAAGTTTGTGATGTTTGGTTATAGCAGTATTAGAATAAAAATGTTGCAGATAGACAGCAAAAAATTTGTAGAAGAAAAAATACTTGAGTTGGCTTTTGAAGAATAAATACCTTTATAGGCATTGTAGAATAAATGTCTGGGATTTTAAAAAGTGTAACTACATTTTGAAAGTAAGAGATATTTGGTTTTTGTTAAATTCCTACCATCTTGTTTTGAAAGCCTGCATCATTATTGTTTTAGTTTTTTGTTGTTATTGTTTGCCTCTTTGGCCTTTTTTTGTCTGTGTTTTATTTTTTCTCTTTAAAATAAAAAAGTTTATTGTTTTGATTTCTGAGTAGTAGTTCATCATCTGAATGTAACACAACATTTTTATATATGTACTTGCTGATAAACATTTGAGTTGTTCCAGGTTTCAATGACCATTAATAGAATTGCTGTAGACATTCTGTTAGGTCAGAAGTCACCCTTGGGAAAAACCAACAAAATGACAAGACATAAGAAAATTCAATGTAGGTATTTACTGTCTCCAGTGACTATATACCCAGTTCATGTGTCCAGGAGTCAGCCTCAAATAGAAGAAGAAACAGACTTCTGTGTGGGACAGGGGTTGAACTAGAAGAATAAGGATCAGGGAAAGAGGACTGGGTGCTGGCATGTTTCTCTCCCATCAAACTGTATGCGTGGGTGCTGTTAGGGATTACTAGATACCTGGAGTTTGTGTTTGGAGCTATTGCTGGGGCTAAGTAGGTAGCTGGAATCAGTCAGCAAAGAAGAAGAAGGATGTGTTTAACCTTAGCAGTGCTAGTGAACCTATGAAATGTTGTTAGTTGTTTTTACTTTTTTTTATTTTAAAGAGAATAAAACAAAACAAAAGAAAATAGAATAAAGCAGGTCAGAGCAAAACAATGCAAGCAACACAGGTTTTCAAAACAAGACAACAGGAAATCAACAGTGGCTACCATAATGTCTCTTGTTTTCTTCAAAATAGTTGTCCATATCTTCACACACAATGAATTTAAACAAATAAAAATAGTATAAAACCTATCAAAACAAAAGAATGAAAGCATTACAGGCCTTCAAAGCTAGACAATAGAAAAATCAACAATGGCTACCATAATGTCTCTTGTTCTCTTCAAAATAGCTGTCCATACTTCACACATGTTGAAATCAAATAATACAAAACAGACTAAAATCAACCAAAACGAAGAATAAAAGCATTACTGGACTTCAAAACATGATGTAGGAAATCAGCAATGGCTACCATAATATCTCATTTTCTTCTAAGTATCTGTTCATGCTTGATGTGTTGGCACACACCTTGAATCCCAGCACTCAGGAGCCTGAGGTAGGATGATTGTTGAGAGTTTGAGACCAGCCTGGGCTACAAAGTGAGTTCAAGGCCAGCCTGAATTGCATAGTGAGACCCTGGGTTAAATAAATAGGACTGGGGATTTAGCTCAATGACCTAAGCACCTGCCTGGCAAGCTCAAGGTTGTGAGTTCAATCCTCAGTAACATACACACACACACACACAAGGCAAAAGAAAAGAAAAGAAAAAAGTAGCTGTTCGTACCATCACACATATTAAAATCAATTCTTGTAAACTCTTTAGAAGTTCTAGTCTTACATATGTATATCTATCCTTTCTGTATTAGAGGGAATAACAAAACAAAACAAAACAAAATACAAGATAAACAAGAAACAAGAGACAAATAAATAACAATAACAAAGAGCCCAAAACAATAACAATGTGGGCTTGCAAAACAAGGTGGTAGGAACATAACTAAGGTTGTTATTTTGCATATTTATCTTCAAAAGAGTTACTCAGATTGCCAGATATAAAACGAAAAATGGATCTAATACCATGAATGTTAACTCTTTCTTTCAAGAAGTAATAGAATTAGTAATAAAATCCTCTTTGCTATCTTAAGTGTGTATGTACATATCCTTTTTCTTTTCCCTTCCTTCTTTTCTCCTTTCCCCTGAGTTATTTTTTCCCTTTGAGCAGTTTCTTAGCCTTTCATAATATTTATTGAAGATTTTGTATCTTATTTACTCTTTTAGTTTTGTATACTAGGGAGACAATATGGTATTTACACATGTGAGTTTGATTTAGTTCAATTATGAGTATGGTCTCAAGTCCCATCCATTTACCTATAAAAAAAGTCTCAATGTGGTCATTCTTTATAGCTGAGTAGTACTTGATTGCATAAATATACCACATCTTTTTTATGCATTTCTCAGTTGATGGACATATAGGTTGATTTCAAGATTTGGCTATTACAAATTGTGCTGCTATAAACATGGGTGCACATGTATCACTGTGGTATGATGCTTTCAATCCTTCTGGGAATATGCCCAGAAGTGGAATAGCTGGGTCAAATGGAACTTTCAGTCCCACAATGTTGAGGAATCTCCAGACTGATTTCCACAGTGGTTGCACCAGTCTACACTCCCACCAAAAATGCAGAAGTGCTCCTTTTCCCATACAGCTTCTCTAGCATTTGTTATTGGTGGTTTCCTTGATCCTGGCCATTCTTTCCGGAGTGAGATGGAATCTCAGTGTTGTTTTAATTTGCATTTCTCTAATGATCAATGATGCTGAACATTTTTTCATGTATTTATTTGCCATTTGTATTTCTTCATCTGAGAAGTGTGTATTCATCTCAGATGCCCACTTTTGGGTTGGGTCTATAATGG
>RJWM01023758.1:0-31662 GCA_004363535.1 Dasyprocta punctata
TTTTTGGGGAGGAGAGGGGGGATTCCATTATGTCTCCCAGGCTGAGCTCAATTACTCCTCCTGCCTCAGCCTCCCGAGTGCTGGGATTAAAGGCGTGCGCCACCACGCCCGGCTCTAACCCCCAACCTTTGAATGTCGGCCCTTGTTAATATTTTTATCTACAACCCCAGGAGGTCACGACCATCACACTCATGTCACAGATGAGAAAACACAGCTCCAAGATGTCACCCAGAGTCACTTTAAGTTAGGAAGACATTGTCTCAAAATAAGAAAAACGTGCTCAGGGGTACAGCGTTTGCCTAGCAATCTGCAGGGACCCTGGGTTCCATCCCCAGTACCAAAAAAAAAAAAAAAAAAAAAAAGCAGACAAACAGCAACACAAATAATTCAAGACCGGCACTCTGTCCCCAAGCACAAAAGAATTATATTCCTTCTTCCCAGGGCAGGGCGGGAGGTTGAGCTCAGGTGCTGGCCTCTGAGGGAGTGTGGCCCTGGGGGTGCTGCCGTGGCTGCCTGGAGACTGCACTCACACTTGTCCTCCCACCAGCGTCAAGTTCATCAATAAGATCCAGTACGTGCACAGCCTGGAGGAGCTGGAGCAGCTGATCCCCATGGAGCACGTGCAGATCCCGGACTGCGTCCTCCTGTGAGTGGCAGGGTGACCCCCACCCTGACACCCCCAGAGTCCCCCATCAAGACCAGCAATGAGGAGAGCAGTGGATCTGGGGACTGAACTTGTGCGCTGTGCACCCCACACACCTGTCATCCCAGCAGGGAGGCTGAGGCAGGAGGATCTCTGTGAGCCCTGGGCCACAGGACTGAGTCTTACTCCTTCTCCTCTCTTTCAGGTATGAAGAGGAAAGACTCCGAGCCAGGAGAGAGAGGTCAGTGCAGACTGGGCTCTGTGGCAGCTCTGCGGGGCTGGGGGCTGAACTGGGCTCTCCTGGGGACAGAAGGGTCCCCAGGGGCTCCGCTCAGCAAGGACCAGTGACTGTCCCCAGGTGGCTGGCTTCCTAATGCCACTGGAAGCGGATAGGCACAGCTGTGTGCCAATAAAACCACACATAACAACCAGCTCTTACTGCAGGGTGTGGTGGCACACGCCTGTAATCCCAGCACTAGGGAGGCTGAGGCAGGAGGATGCCAAGTTTGAGCCCAGCCTGGACAATTTAGTGAGACCTTGTCTCAAAATAAAATCAAAAAGGCTCGGTATAGAAAGAAAGGTCTTCAAACTGTCCTTAGGCTTCTGGCCAGATGACCAAAGAGACCAGTGGCAACCCAGAGGCCCCAGCCCAGGACAGCAGGCCACCTCCTGTCACCTGGCTCTGTCTGTCCACAGCTCCAGGCCCCAGCCAGAGTTCGTCCTGCCCAGGTCTGAAGAAAAGCCAGAGGGAGTTCTGGAGGAAGACAGGTAAGCACATCAGTGACCATGGGACAGAAGGTGACAGCCACCAGGGGCTGCCAGGTCCCAAGGAAAAAAAGACAGGACCTGGTTGAGAAGCAAAAAACAAACTGGGTGGCCGGGCAGGGTGGTGCACACCTGTAATCCAAGCACTCAGGAGGCTGAGGCAGGAGGATGGCTGTGAGTTTGAGGCCAGCCTGGACTATATAGTACGACCCTGCCCCTAAAAATAAAAATAAAAGTGGACAACTCAGAGGGCATTTGGTACATTCATAATAGTGGACAGTTATCACCATTATCTAGTTCTAAAACATTCTGACACCCCAAAAGGACATGCTGTCTCCAGCAGCCTCTTCTGGCCTCAGAGTCCCCTGAAGTTCCCTCCTCGTTCTCCTCTTCGCGTCCAGCTTGCGGGGGAGACCAAGGCTCCGGAAGGTGATCTTTGTCCAAGCCCCAGCGTGCAGGCTCAGCCTGTTCACACCCGGCAGACTCTGAGCGGTTTAGTGGATCCATTTTGCGGCAGTCAAGGGCCTTGAAGGACTTCCGCCGGACTGTCCGTGCTGGCTTATTTGTTAGGCAGCAGAGACTCGCTGACACCTGCTTCTCGTACACCAGACTGGACAAAGCGGTGTCAGCCCTCGTGGGGCTCACAGCCTCAGCGGACGGGTGCAAAATGTCCGGATCCTCAAAACGGGCGACTAACGCTGAGCCTCCTTCCCTCTCTCACAGGTCTGCCCCTGCCACAGACGACCAGGAAACAAGGCACGTGTGATGCAGGGTGCCTGGGGCCTTTCCGACCACTGTCCCATGATTAGCTGGGCGCGGGAGACATGGGCCCAGGGGGCCAGGGAGGCGGTGGTTACCATCACCGGTCAGCTTGGCCTGCACCACTCCAGGGGGCGCTGTTACATAGGCAGGGTCCCAGCAGGTACCGGGGGCCCAAGCTCCACACGCGGTCACATCGTCGGCGTACGATGGGACTGGAAGACACGGTGAATGTTTCAATGTTTAGGATAAAGCCGGGCGTGGTGGCGCACGCCTTTAATCCCAGCACTCGGGAGGCTGAGGCAGGAGGAGCGTTGTGAGTTCAAGGCCGGCTTGGGCTACAACGCGAGCGCAAGGCCGGCCTGAGCTACATATGCGACCCTGTCTCAAAAAACCAGGCCTGGGAGTTTGGCTCAGTGGCTTAAGCGCCTGCCTGGCAAGCACGAGGTTGTGAGTTCGATCCCTGGTGCCACAATTAATAAATAAACAAATGTTTAGAGAAGTATCACAGTGAGACGCTGCCACGAATCTGCCCTCAGCAGCCTCCCCCGGCTCCAAACGCACGTACTCCACCCCTCTTGCTGCTTTCTGAAGCAGCTCTGGAAATTGAACTGTTCTGGATATCTGACTGTCTCGTGAGTGACACCGTCCCGGCTGCCTTGAGGCCCTGAATCCACTGAAAACATTTCCCTTCCACGGTCACCTTGGCTCTGGGGAGGGGCCGGAGGTTGCACAGTGACAGGTCTGATGAATGGGGTGGCTGAGGACTCTGTTGGGGTTCATGAGCTCCTTTCTGTCTGATGGCACTTGGCAGCCGCATTCACCGCATTTTTGATCACATGTTGTAATGACACTGGAGAAAGAGGACTCCAGAGCTGCTGCAGAAAGCGGCTGGGATCGTGGGATCAGTGTGTTCAAAATGAAAGTGAGGATTTTCAGGGAGGTTCGTGACAATGTATCTTTCACTGTAATAAATGTTTTTTTTTTTTGTAATTTTATTTTAAATGGTCACCATATAATTTGATCACCTGTCTTAGGCTATCGGGTATGAGCCACAATCCCCAGGTAAAGTTTTGTTTTATTTTTTTTTTTTTTTGGTACCAGGGATCAAACTCACAACCTCACACCTGCTAGGCAGGCACTTATGCCGCTGAGCTAAATCCCCAGCCCTATTTTTTGAGACAGGGTCTCACTATGCAGTTCAGGCTGGCCTTGATCTCACTTTGTAGCCCAGGCTGGTCTCGAACTCACAAGGATCCTCCTGCTTCAGCCTTCTGAGTGCTGGGATTAAAGGCGTGCACCACCACGCCCGATTCCGTAGGTAAAGTTTTATCAGGCAGGCTATCCCGAGGTTTTAGCAGTTATTCCCTGGAGCCAGGCAAAGGCCAAACCTTCCCTTAGAAGGCACAGGCTCATCCTTGGCCCGTGCTATTCTGGATAACTGACAGCCTGGTCTCAGCCTGACTGTGCCCCAGCCCGGGAAGCCCCAGGCTGAGACACAAACGTCAGAAATGGTGTAAAACCAGTAGCGCCCCCTCCCGGGCACAGTGAGAAGAGGCAAGGTCCGCGCGTACTTCTGAAAGGAGCGCTTAGCCTGCGCTCTGTGCCGGTGGGTGCACAGACGCCACACACAGGAAGTCGGGCGCCCTCAGCAGGAGTCAGCAGCGCAGGCCGGGAGCAGACGAGGTCCTCTGCTGGGGGCCCTAGAGGAGATGGTGACGCTGTCGGCTCAGGAGACTGAGGATGCAAAAGAAAATGGCGGGGGGGGTGTGGATGGATGGATAGATGGGTGGATGGATGGATGGATGGGTGAGTCGATGGATGGATGGGTTGATGGATAGATGGACAAACAGATGAATGAGTGGATGGATGGATGGGTGGGTGGATGGATGGATGGATGGATGGATGGGCAAACAGATGAATGGATGGATAGATGGGTAGATAGATCAATGGGTGGATGAACGGATGGATGGATGGATGGATAGATGGGTAGATAGATCGATGGGTGGATGAACGGATGGATGGATGGATGAGTCGATGGATGGAAGGGTTGATGGATAGATGGACAGATAAATGAGTGGATGGATGGATGGGTAGATGGATGGATGGATGGATGGATGGGTGGATTAGATGAGTGGATGGGCAAACATGAATGAATGGATGGGTGGATGGATTGATGGATGGAAGGGGAGGTGGACTGGTGGGTTATTATTGGCTGGCTGGCTAAGTGGATGGTTTGAAGCTTCCGTCCAGCCTGAGGGCAGGGGTCCCCAGCACCTGCTCTTCTGGACCCCAGGAGGGGGGCCCCGTGAGAGTCCCCTGGGCAAGCAGGTGACAGATGTCCAGGCTTGAAAAGCAGGCACTGCGGGTGGGGGATTTAGCTCAGTGGCGTAAGCGCCTGCTTGGCGGGTGCAAGGTTGTGAGTTCGATCCCCGGTACACACACACACACGCACACGCACACACACACACACATACAAGCAGGCACCACCCCTGTTATTGAGGGCTGACCCACAATAGGGGGAGCTCATTCTTTGGATGCCACGCATCCACTTGTGGAGGAAATCTCAGTCCCCTCCCCACCTGTGTCTCTCCCCTCCAGCATGTCCTGAGGCGGCCAGATCAAAGAGAAGGACGTGAAAGAAGATTCCAGATGCCAAGAAACCTCTGTCAGACGCCCTCTGGCCCCACAACTCATCCCACCTCATCCCGAGTCCTGATCGTCCCAGGGGACCGGTCTCCTCCATCCTCCTCTGACATCCAGTGTCCTTTTCAGTTGCTCGGAGACAGTCTCGAAACTGTGCGGTAGTAGCATGTTCCGGAAAGGGACCCGGTCCTCAGCCCTCCCCGCGTCCACACTCGCGCGGTCACAGCGGAGGAAGGGACCCGCGTGGGCCTGCGGGGCCCTGCGGCTGCAGGACACCTCTCTCTGGCTCGAGGGCTCCGGGTCCCTCTGTCACCGGCACTGCTGGCTCCAGGCTCAGCCCCGTGTCTTCCCCCCGGAATGTGTGCCGCGCCCGGCCCTCAGCCTGCGATCTCTGTCCTCCTCGTGTCCCAAAGTCACAGCACTGGTTTGTCGCTTGACCGTCCCTGTCACCTCTAAGGACACCCGCTTTCCTTGGGAGCCTCCGAGCCCATCGTATAAATAAGAACGATCGTCAGGTCACATCTTTGCCTCCTGGAACATTCCCAAGCCCTAACTCAGGTGCCACCGCCCAGCGCCAGCCCGAGTGACACCGGCGACGGCCCAGGTGACGCCTGCGACAGCCCCAGTGCCTGGTCAGGACGCACGCAGAGCACAAGCCAAAGAAGCTGGTTCTGGTATAAGGTCATCCTGGAAATGCAGACATCACGTAAGGGAGACACAGGGGACCGGAGGGAGGATCGTCTCAGACATCATTTGGGAAAATAAATCCCAACTGTCCGGATGCTGCGGTCCCCTGCGTTCCAAACTCCAGCCCGTCATCCCAGCACTCAGGAGGCTGAGGCAGGAGGGTTGCTGTGAGTTTGAGACCAGCCTGGCCTAGAGAGTGAGTTTGGAGTCAGCCTGGGCTACATAACGAGACCTGTCTCAAAAACTGAAAAAGAAAAAAGAAAAAAAGATGGGTTGTACTCATGGGGGAAGCAGTGAGCTCACCGTCTCCGGGGGGCGTTTAAGAAAAGGCGAGGCGGTGTTTGCGGAAAGTGGTCCCCGCCGTCCCCTGCAGTCTGGTGTCTCCCTTTGGATTGAAACCTGCGTGGCGCATTCTCCCAACCCCCCGCCTCCTGCCTCTGCAGCTGAGCCTCGGTGGGAGCCAGCGAGGTCCGGTGACAGCCTGACCCCTTGTGACGTCCAGTGCTCCGGACCTGGGGCAGCAGAGGGACAAGTCTCGGGTCATCCCGACCGTGGGAGCGAGCTGGCAGCACTGAATGCCGAGTCACAGGGACGCAGGACGCCTGCCACACGGCACAGGGTCTCCCAGTCCTGCTACAGGGGCCCTTGGCTCCCGCCCTTCGATGAAGCAGGGTTTCTAAGCGACTGGGCCACCGAGCAGTCCTGGGGCGCCCCGGGGTCCCCGCGTGGCCTGAGGAGGCTGAACCCCTGGGGAGTCCGCTGGCGGCTGGTGATGTGTGTTTCCCAAATGTCGAATGAAGGACAAAGAGAGAGGGTGTCTTAGGGTCTGGAGGCTGAGGCTGTCCCTCCTTCGAGTCACCCGGGGTCCCTGGTCACCCACTGTGTCCGGTGTACTGGGGACTCGGAGGACCCCAGATTCCCACTCCAGTGAATGGCCGCACAGGCTGACCACGACCGACCCATGGACGGGCAGGAGAGGGGGGTCCCCGCCAGATGCCAGTCGCGGCCACCATGACTTGTCCCCGAGTGACCCCAGGCACGCTGCGCCCGTGAGCCTTTCTCGGACCATGGCGTCTGTGAGCTGAAACTTCTGCCCCCCTGGGATGCTCAGCGGGACCAGCTGTCCACCGCGGCAAGGGACAGGTCACGTGGGCCCTTCCGGATCACCAGCAGACAGCCAGAGGGCGCAGCGGGCCAGCAAGACAGGGGCCGTCCCTGCCGCAGGCATGGGAGGTCCAGTGGCTTTGTGCTGGGCCACCCTTCCCGGTGGCCACCGCGGCGCCATCTACAAATCGGCCTTGCCATAGATTTATCTGCATTTGGGGATATTTTGGGGCAAAAAGAGGAGGCCCCCCGAGCCATCGTTGTAAAGGGACGGTGGTTTTCCCTCTTGTGATGTGTGGGGTGTGGCTCGTCGCCTCCCCCAGAGTGGCACCCTGTATACCAACCCCACCCCACCCCAGCCAGTTCTTCAGTTTTTAATTAATAAACACAGAAACGATCATGATGGTAGCTGTTGTGATGGGGAGGGGCCATCTCCATGGGCTCTGGCAGGTTTTACAGGACGTGAATAAACCATAACTGAGAAGGAAGATCTGGTCTTTTTTCTTTTCTTTTCTTTTTTTTTTTCAGTCCTGAGCATGAAACCCAGGGCCTTCCCAGTGAGCTCCATCCCCAGCCCTTTTTATTTCTTATTTTGATCCAAGCTTTCACTAAGTTACTAGGCTACCCAGGCTGGGCTCCAACTTGCGATCCTCCTGCCTCAGCCTCCCGAGCAGCTGGCGTGACAGGCATGCTCTAGCCACACCTGGCTTGAGTGCCCGTTTCAGAAGGGTACTCTCTTCAGACCTAAAATATAAAGGGAAGCCTCATCCGTCCCCAGGCAAAGTCACCCCCGTCACCTCCCAGCACCGGCACCCATGGGTCCACTTCTGGTCTCTGGATTCGCCTGTCCTTGGTGGTTCCGGTCTGTGGAGCCTGCACTGTGGCAGGGCGGTCAGTGTTTAATACTGGGGGGCTGGGGTGTTGGGGTGCTCGGGTCTCTGCCACAGCCTTGTACGGACCCAGAGCCTCTGGGGCTTCCCTGCCGGGCCCACCAGGACACCTCGCTGTCCCCGAAGCCCCCAGGAAACTCTCACCCCAAAACTGGGCCAGAGGCGGAGCCCAGGAGTTTGGTTTTCCTGCATTAGACAAAACCCTTACATCACAGGCTCAGCCACTCTGCCTGGCTGCCAAACAGGGAAACTGAAGCCCAGAAAGGTCCAAGGCAGAGAAGCCCAGCCAGGGTAGGAGAAGGAGAAAGTAGGCCACCTCAGAGAGACTGCCGTGGTGGAATTTACACTACGTCTATCCCACCTGGGCAGCTCGGCAATTCCAGCCACACGTACCACTGTCTCAGATCCGTGAGAAGTTTTCTGTCTCCTCTGATGGGAAGATCTGGAGCAATGAAGGAGCCGCTGCAGCCATCCTGACCACAGAAAGCACTGTCGGGGGCATGGGGCTCAGGGAGGCCTCCAGGTTTCTTTTAATGCAAATGAGGAGGACACGGAGGATTCAGAGCAGAGAAGGCCCCGCTGCTGACCTGGGCTTTCACAAATCCTCATCTACTGCCTGTGCAGGGCAGAGGCAGCGGCAGGAGTGACCGGAGACCCGGACAGCCACACAGGAACCCAGGACGCACCCGGTGCAGCCCTGGAAGCCGCAGTTCCAAAAGCCACGTCTCTGCAGGGCCGCGGGGGCTCCGGGGGGTTCAGCCCTTCCCACCTCTCCCGGCATTGGGGCTCCTGGTATTCCTAGGGTCCGGGACGCCACGGCACCCAGCCACAGCCAGCGCTCTGAACCAGGGGACTTCCCCGGGGCTAGGACCCCGGAATCCTTTCAGGGGGTCCCCAAGGTCAAAGTTGTGCATGGACAAAGATTCACCCAAAGGATGAGAGCAACACAGGAGGAAGAGAACAGCGCATAACCCTTGAGGCATCCGGTGTGCGGGGAGGAGGGAGAACACTCATTATTCTCTGAGAAGATAATTCCATTCCTCCTCTCTCTCTGTCTCTGTCTCTCTCTCTCTCTCTCAGCAGCCAGATTTTCTACCCACTATCAACTAAAACAACCTCTACAAACGGGCCGACCAGGTGTGGTGTAGGCTGTCATCTCAGCATTCAGGAGGCTGAGGCAGGAGGATCACAAGTTTGAGTTCAACCTGGGCAACTTAGTGACTTAGCTAAACCCTGTCTCAAAATTAAAAATAAAAAAGAGGCCGAGGATGGAGCTCAGTGTGAAGGCCCTGGGTTCAATCCCCAGGACCACGGAAGGAGGGAAAGAAGGACGTAAGAAACAGATAGAGAATCCAGCTGTCCTCTATCCAACCACACATCCAGGAAATCTGCAGAACGGAGACCAGGGGGTGGGGGGAGTGGCTCTTTGGTGCCCTGGTTCCAACCAGGCACTACCAAAAAAAAAATTAAAATGAGAATGAATACCTCTCTTCTATCAAAAATTATGTTTGAGGCTTAATATGAGTTGATTATCTTGCCATCCTAGAGGGTTAGCATGTCACCAACTTTGATCCTTTTTCCTCTCGAAATTGAAGGGCTAAACAGGTCAGGCAGCAACGAAAGTTTATTCTTAGTAAAGAATAGGAGAAGTCCTAGCTGGCTGTGGTGGTGCACACCTGTAATCCCAGCACCCAGGAGGCTGAGGCAGGAGGATCACTGTGACTTCGAGGCCAGCCTAGGTTACATATCGAGACCTGGTCTCAAAAAAACAAAACAAAAGGGAGAAAAAAAAATTTTTTTTTGAGACAGGGTCTCACTATATAGTTCAGGCTGACCTGCACTCACAGAGATCCTCCTGCCTCAGCCTCCTGAGTGCTGGGATTACTGGGAGTTCTGGTGGCCTGAAGGTCAGCTCCACTGCCCTGGTAGGATGGCCAGGAGGGTTCTGTGTCACCACATGCTGTCGCTGGGGCCAAGTAGGCAGCAGTCACTGTCCTGACTTCCAAGAAGCACAGAGTGTGATGTGCGCTGTGTTCTGTCCCCGGCACCACACAAACCAATGACAAAAAACAAAATCAGGGAGAAGGAATAAGAAAACACCAAGAGCTGGGGAGGGTGTGATGCGGAGAATGAGGAACTGTTTAAATGGCCTGCAGGGACGAAACGCCAGGCAGCAGCTGTGGGAAGCAGCCTAGCATCTCCTCAGAAATTAAACATGCATGCCCGTGATCTGCGCACCCCAGGAGGCTGAGACAGGAGGATCTCAAGTCTCAGCCCAGTCTGGGTAACTTAGTGATTCTCTGAGGCTCGAAATAAAAAAATAAGAGAGGGTTGGGTATGGGGTCAGTGCAAAGGCCCTGGGTTCCATCCCCAGTGCCACACACACACACACACTCACACACACACTCACACACGCACACATGCACCCATGCGCACAGAAATTATAGATTATGTGACTTTTATGTCTCTTGAATTTTCAAAAGAGAACCATTCCAGTCTTGATAGAAGAAGAGATGTGATAGGAGTAGAAGGGTCGGAAAGGCCTGGGATATAGCTCAGTGGCACAGCACCTGCCTGGCAAGCACAAGGTCCTGAGTTCGAGTCCTGGTACCAAAAATAAAGGGGAGGTCAGAAACATGCCGCGTCCCCAGCTCTGCAGTTGGAGGAGGGGACCGCGGGCCAAGGGCTGCAAGACACAGCCCGGGTTCGCCCAGAGCCCTGTGAGGAAGCAGCCCTGCCCTCTGCGCCCGGGCTCAGCCCGGCGAGGCCGTCAGACACACCGTCACCAGGGGAAGCAGGGTCACCTTTGCTGAGCCCGCACTAGCGCCACCCTGTCACGCCCGGGGGTCAGCAGTTGGCAGTGATGCTCCGGACACCCGGTGAGCAGTGCTGACCCGGCGCGGGCACCACACCCGGTGCTCCCCGAGGTCAGGACAGTGGCCGCTGCCAGCCAGGCCCCAGGGACAGCCCGGTGACACTGAACCCGCCAGCTGCAAGGGGAGTCGGCTGACGTGCAGGTGTGGGGCCATCTCGTGTCCCGTCCTGCATGTCCTTCTTAGAAAATCTCCACCCACCCTAGGAGACCCAACGCACGTTCCTCCTCTCCATCAGCCCATCTCTCCCCTCCATCCCACTCAACCCACAGCGATGACTTTCTCAAGCCCGGTGCGGTGGCGCACGCCTGTCATCCCAGCACTCTGGGAGGCTGAGGCAGGAGGACTGCAAGTTCAAGCCCAGCCTGGGCCACAGAAGGATTTAGTAGGATTCTGTCTCAAAATAAAAAGTAAAAATGGGCTGTGGATGTAGTTCAGTGCAAAGGCCCTGGGTTCAATCCCCAGTACTGCAATAATAATAATAATTATTATTATTATTATTCAGTCAAGTGTAGTGGTACATACCTGTAATTCCAGCCACTCAAGAGGCTGAAGCAGGAGGATCACAAATTCAAGGCCAGTCTGGGAAATTTAATAAGATCCTGCCTTGAAAAAAAAAAAAAAGCTAGGAGTTTGGCTCAGTGGCTTAAGCGCCTGTCTGGCAGGCATGAGGCTGTGAGTTCAATCCCCGGTAACACACACACATACACACAAAAAAGTCGGGATCGAGGCTCAGTGGTAGAGTGTTTGCCTAAGGAAGGAAGGAAAGAAGGAAAAGAAGGAAATGACTTATTTAAATCAATGTGTAGCTGGGCATAATGACACACACCTGTTATCCCAGAATTGGGGAGGCTGAGGCAGGAGGATTCCCATGAATTCAAGGGCAGTCTGGGCTACATTAGTGAGTTCAAGACCAGTCTGAACTACATGGTAAGCTCCTATCTCAAAAAAAAAATCATTAAGTAAAAGGTGATAAATACTTATTATTGTAACTATTATATTATTAAACAGCTTTAAATATTGTTCTTGCAAAAGACAGTTATTGCAAGCCATGTGGTGCCCAGGAAGACAGAAGCCAATTTGCCCCTCGCGTTAGCCGACTGGCTTCCCCTCCCCTGAGTAAGCAACTGGCTGGTTTGGAGGACAGGCCTAGTTGATAGCAACTGAGGTGCAAAAACAACTGAATTCTCAGCCGGGCCATAGTGGCACACGCCTTCAATCCCAGCACTCGGGAGGCTGAGGCAGGAGGA
Source organism: Dasyprocta punctata (assembly GCA_004363535.1). Classification (NCBI taxonomy): domain Eukaryota; kingdom Metazoa; phylum Chordata; class Mammalia; order Rodentia; family Dasyproctidae; genus Dasyprocta; species Dasyprocta punctata. The sequence goes on from RJWM01023758.1 coordinate 11,618, forward strand.
TCATTGTGAGTTTGAGACCAGCCTGGGCTACAAAGTGAGCTCAAGGCCAGCCTGAACTGCATAGTGAGACCCTGTCTCAAAAAATAGGGCTGGGGATTTAGCTCAGTGGCATAAGTGGCTGCCTGGCAGGCATGAGGTTGTGAGTTTGATCCCTGGTACCAAAAAATTTGCAAATTCCAGTCCAGCCTGGGTAATTTAGCAATTTAACAAGAACTTGTGTCAAAATAAAATATAAGGAGGCTGGGGATGTAGCACAGTGTGAAAGCCCTGGGTTTAATCCCCAGTCCTGCAAAAAAAGAAAAAAGAAAAAAAGTAAGAGACCTAGAGAAGGGTTAGCGAATGTGCTGCAAATGTAACAAATGCTAGAGCCAATCAATTTATAGAGAGGAAGAGTTTATTCTGGCTCACGGTTTCAATGGTTCCAGTCCATGGTCAGTGCCCTGGGTGCTTTGGGCTGCTGCTTGCCCAACATATCAGCAGGGAGGGTGCAGTGACATAATCTTGCTCACCTCCTGGAGGGAAAGAGAGACAGGCGGTACTAGGATACAGCAGCTTCCTTGAGGCCATGCCCCAATGACCTGACTGCCTCACATTAGGCTCCGCCTCTTAAAGGTCCCACCACCTCGCAATAGCACCCAGTAACTGGCCACGCCTTCAAGACATGGGCTTCAAGGGCTGTTTGGAAGTCCCCCCAATCACAGCAATGTATCATCTCATCTCTCACCATTCAGGGTGCAGCTTCCACTCCCACAGCGAGCTGCTCTTCATTGTCAAGGTATCCAATGTGATGGCAAATGTAACTCCATTTTGTAACCAGACTTCCATGTGAGCTCTTTTTGCCCCTGTTTATTCTCTATATATATGGCTGATGCGTGCAACCTCAAGTTCCTTGTTCCCACAGTCTCTGTATTCTGCTTGGCAAAATATTTGGTCCACTACCCAGTTGGGGGGGGGGGTTGTACCTGGAATCGAACTCAGGACCTTATGTTTGCCAGGCAGGTGCTGTGCTGCTGATTTATATGCCTGGCCCCTGGTCCATCACCCAGAAACAGCTCTCCGATCTAATGATGGAGTAGTAATTGTTGCCCAGGACCGCCCCTTGCTCTAACCCTTAAAACCCTCCAACCTTTTCCCCTTGGGGTCAACATCTCCAACCACGCAGGTGGGGTGTTGTGTGCTTGCTTATGAGGCTTGTTGCCCTTGCTCTCGGCCTCCATGGGTGATTCTCTGTGTCTGCCATACCCTCAGCGTCTGATACCCTGGATATCGAACTGAATCCTCCTCCCCATTCCCAACACAAAGTCTGCCTTAGCCATTTTTTTTTTTTAATTGCTACACTGGGGATTGAACCCAGGGCCTTAGCACTGAGCTATTTTCCTAGCCCTTTTTTAAATTTTATATTATTTTGAGATAGGATCGCACCAAGTCGCTAAGTTACCAGAACTTGGAATGCTCCTGCCTCAGCCTCCCAGAGTGCTGGGATAACAGGCAGGCACTGCCACACCCAGCTCCATTTGAATGTTTTAATATGCATCCAACTATTTGGTTTTTCTCCTTTGCCAACAAGATGAGGATCAGAGCTCCCAGGCTGCCCTGGGGCTGAGACCAATTACTTAGGCCACACTGTAGGCTCCTGGGGTCCCGTTAAGATTTTCCAGCCAGTCAAAGCCACTAAAGCAAAGCTATCTTGGGGTTCCCCACCACTCTGGATCTTGAATCGGTCCTGGTCTCATCTTTGGGAGAAGGAAATTGCCAGCAGGGCCGGCCAGGGCTGACGGCCCTTCCCTCGGTGTGACCAGGGTCGGTGTGAATGTCAGGATCAGGCCCGGGGACACACACAAGGTGGCTGATATTTTTAGGGAAGGAAAAACGCATGGCTGAGAATCTGGTTTCCCTGGCCAGGAGGGGGGAGGCGGCGGAGGAGGGAGGGGGAGGCTCCCCCACCCCAGTGACCAGGGACTAATTTAGGCAAAAGGCGCCCTGAGCTATTTCCAGCTTCTGGAACAAGCGCACCCCTCCTCCCGCGCCCTGTCCGCGGCCTCCTCCCCCAAGATGCCCTCCAGGATGCCTGGCGCCTATAAAGGTGCCGGGTTTTCTCAATGAAGCGGGGACAGCCGGCCAGCAGGCGACGGCCACAGCTGAGCGTGCCCTCCACGGACATGAAGATCATCGTGGGCATCGGAGGGTGAGTGCGTGGGGCGGGGGCGAGCGGGGAGGCCCGGAAGGAGCCCAGGGGCACTGTGCGCTTGAGGTCAGAGTCCACTCCGACCCCTAAGGGACAGGGGGCCGCTGGCTGCAGGACCTGGTGTTTCAAATTGTTCTCCCTTGACTTCACTAGGCGTAGAAAACAAAAATCAGAGCCAGGAAGGGTGGCCCTTGCCTATCATCCCAGCACTCTAGGAGGCTGAGGCAGGAGGGTTGCAAATTTGAGCCCAGTTGGGAAACTCAGCGATGGAGGGAGAGCCTGTCTCAAAATAAAATATTATAAAAGGAATGGAAAAAGCCGGGCGTGGTGGCGCACGCCTTTAATCCCAGCACTCAGGAGGCTGAGGTAGGTGGAGCGTTGTGAGTTCGAGGCCGACTTGGGCTACTACTCGAGCACAAGGCCGGGCTGAACTACATAGTGCGACCCTGCCTCAAAAAACCAGGGCTGGGAGTTTGGCTCAGTGGCTTAAGTGTCTGTCTGGCAGGCGCAAGGTTGTGAGTTCAGTCCCCAGTGCCACAAAAAAAAAAAAAAAAAAAAAGGGATGGAAGTCTAGCTCAGCGCGAAGGCTTTGAGTTCAATTCCCAGGACCACCAAACAGGAAGAAGGAAAGAAAAAGGAAAAAACAAAAGAAATCAGTAAATTAAGGTCAGCCAGTCCCTATAGGACCTTGGGCCAGCCTTGTAGGACCCAGGGACAGACACGTGGACACACGGTACGGGGTTCCCAGAAGGCCCCCTGTGTAAGCAGATAAGGGTCTGAAACAACCAGAATTAATGGTGGGGATTTGCTAACTTACTGGGGTTTTTTTTTTCTTTGATTATTATTATTTTTATTTTTATTTTGGTACCAGGGATTGAACTCACAACCTCATGCCTGCCAGGCAGGTGCTTATGCCACTGAGCTAAATCCCTGGCCTTTTTTTTTTTTTTTTTCTTTTAAACACAAGTCTCACTATATAGTTCAGGCTGACCTTGAATTCACTATGTAGTACAGACAGGCCTCAAACTCAAGGTGATCCTCCTGCCTCAGCCTCCCAGAGTGCTGGAATCACAGGCAAACATCATCACCTTATCCATTTGGGTTTGGTTTGTTTCTGTTTTCTTTGAGTCTTTTGGTTCTAAGTGATGTTGGACAGCCTTTCTGAAGTTGATTTCATCGTTCAGGGTTGGAGGGGACGCTCAGCTTCTCTGTGGCAAATACCCTCCCCCTCCAAACCTGGGCCTCTGGGCTCCTATCCACCCACTCCAGTCCTTCTCCCTGTGCCCCATGGCCTTGTGCCTGCTCCCTCTGCAGTGTGACCAACGGTGGGAAGACCACTCTGACCAACAGCCTCTGCAAGGCCCTGCCCAACTGCTGTGTGATCCACCAGGACGACTTCTTCAAGGTGGCTGCTCTGGCGAGGGACAAAGGGGCTGGGGGGGCCAGCTGCACCCTCTGCAAAGTGGGTTTATCTGCCTGCTTTGAATGAATTTTCTTTTCCAGAACTAAGACTCAAACCCAGAGCCTTCATCCTGAGCTACAGTCCCAATCTTTATTTTAATCTTTCTTTGGAGATAGGCGTTCACTGAGTCACTCAGTTACCCAGGCAAAGCTTGAACTTGAGATCCTCCTGCCTCAGCCTCCCAGGGTGCTGGCTTCTTATGGCTGCTTCTGCAGGGTGGGAAATGAGAATCCCAAGGGGCCTGGGAGCAGGGGGCAGCAGCTGCAGGAGCCCCCCAGGGTCCCCCCCTTGGACTCCCAGCACTCAGGGGTCCCAGAAGAGGGGGACACTGAGACCCCAGCTCACGCGCCTCTGTTTCAGCCCCAAGACCAAGTAGCTGTCGGGGAGGACGGCTTCAAACAGTGGGACGGTAAGGGCAAAGGCCGCCTCCACCACCACTTCCTGTCACCCACGGTCCCTGGGTCCCTGTCCTCCCCCGACACCTGCTGTCCCTGCCCGCCCCAGCGCTCGAGGCCCTGGATATGGAGGCCATGCTGGGCACCGTGCAGGCCTGGCTCAGCAGCCCCCAGAAGTTCGCCCGCGCACACAGCGTCCCCCTTCAGCCTGACACCCCGGACACCCACATCCTGCTCCTGGACGGCTTCCTGCTTTACAGCTACAAGTGAGCGCTGCACCCCACTGCACCCCGCCCTTCCACGGGTGACATCGGCCACATCTGTGTCGATACAGGACCGAGGGGAAAGGCAATGGGAGGCCCAGGACTCGTTCTAGAACCCAGCAACCCAGGCTGGACCTTTGGATTTGCTGTGTGACCTCGAGCCAGTCAGAGTGCCTCTCTGTGCTTGTCTGCATCGGAGGAACCAAGCCGGGTGTCGTGGCGCATGCCCGTCATCCCAGCATTCTGGGAGGCTGAGGCAGGAGGATTCCCAAATTCCAGCCCACCCTGGGAAACTTCATGACTTAGTGAGACCCTGTCTCAAAATAAAAAAATAAATAAATAAAAAGGGCTGGGGGCGGAGCTCATTGCAAAGACCCTGGGTTCAACCCTCAGTACCTCCAAACAAACCAAAAAATAGAGGAATAAGATGACTCTATTCTCAGGGTTCTGCCACCACACTGGGTCCCTCCTTGAACTAAAACGAGCCGGCTCAGCTCACCCGGAAAGTCCCGGGTGCCGACCGTGTCGCCCTCCCCTGCCAGGCCCCTGCTGGAACTGTACAGCCGCCGTTACTTCCTGACCGTCCCCTACGAGGAGTGCAAGTGGCGGAGGAGGTGGGCCGCGGCAGGGGACGGCGGGCTCCCGGGGACCCGACACCCCAAGGATCCTCCCTGGCCGGGACCCTCGGGGTCCGGGGCTGGCGGTCATTCCTGTCTGTGCGTCTCCCGCTGCAGCACCCACAGCTACCCGATCTCCAATACCCCCGGGCTCTTTGACGGTCACGTGTGGCCCATGTACCAGAAGTATAAGCGGGAGATGGAGGCCGCCGGCGTGGAAGTGGGTAAGGGCCCCGCGCCCCCGCCTGAGCCCCCCACCTCTCTGGCCCCAGGGTATTCTAGGCAGCGGGGTTAGGCGGAAATATTCTAGGCAGACACACAGGGCGGGGCCCTCGAGGGGGTGAATTCAGGAGATGAAAACACAGCCCAACTGTGGCTGGAGGTGCATCCACAGGACGCAGTGAGCTGTCGGGTGTGCTGGCGCAGCCCTGTAATCCCAGCACTCGGGAGGAGGATTGCTGCAAATTTGAGACCTGCCTGGGTTACAAAGTGAGCTCAAGGCCTGTAATCCCAGCACTCGGGAGGCTGAGGCAGGAGGATCTTGCAAATTCGAGACCAGCAAAGTGAGTCCAATGCCAGCCTGAATTGCACAGTTAGACCCTGTCTCAAAAAGACAAAAAAAAAAAAAAAGTCACAATGACCAGATTTACATCCTTCGATGTTAAGCAGAAATTTGAGATTATTGGTATCACCCTTTTGTGATTTCCCATAGAAATAAGCTGTTATCTTGCTGGGGGTAGGCCATCTTCTCTCACCCGCCAAGACTAAGGCTAAGACTGAGACTGAGACTACTAACTAAATGTAAGACTCAGAAGAAGACTAAAAACCAGCCATGGTGTTGTGTGCCGTCATGTGATCCCAGCACTCAGGAGGCTGAGGCAGGAGGATCCTTGTGAGTTCGAGATCAACCTGGGCTACCAAGTGAGTTCAAGGCCAGCCTGAACTGCATAGTGAGACCCTGTCTCAAAAAATAGGGCTGGGGATTTAGCTCAGCGGCATAAGTGCCTGCCTAGCAGGTGTGAGGTTGTGAGTTCAATTCCCAGTACCAGAAAAGATAAAATAAAATAAAATAAAGACAAGGCAAAGGGTATAGCTGGTCGACCAAGGTTAATGGTGTCGTCATATGCCCTTGCTCCATGCCCACTTCCCTATTGGATCCAGATCAGCGAAGCAGCCGTACCTGTAATCCTATTGGTTGATTATAGATTGGCCCACGCTGTACCCGCCTTGTGATTTTTGCACTATAAAACTCAGGAAAGTGCGCTCTGTGACAACCCACTTCCGAGTCCCATCCTGTCTCTTAGGAGCTGTCTCTCTCAATAAATTTTCCTACTTTTAACTCTGCTCTTCCTCAGAATTCCTTCTTCCATTTGGGGGACTGTGATGAACTCGGCGTATTTGACACCGAGCAGGCCGGGAGTCATGTTTTTTCCCCAGAACAATGGGAGGTGACCTGGGGAGCTCTCTTTGAGTCTCACCCGTGGTCTCTCGCTCTTTTTTTTTTGAGACCGTCTTGGTAGTCCAGGCTGGCCTCACACTCATGGCGATCCTCCTACCTCAGCCTCCCAAGTGCTGGGATCGCAGGCATGCGCACCACGTGCCAACAGCCTGACTGCTGCCCCTCTGACTCCAGTGCAGCTGGACGGCACGCGGCCCCGTGAGGAGCTCTTCCACCAGGTGCTGGGGGACATCAAAAACTTGCTGCTCAACCGCCACTAGCGCTGCTGACGCCCGCCCTGCCAGGCCTCGGAGACCCTGCGGGATTCCGGCCTCAGGAGGCCTGCTCCCGGGCCAGCAGCCAGCCACTGCGTGACCATGTCCCCCTTAGGGACATCAGCGTGGACAGTGCGTGCGCCCTCGCGGGCTCTGGGATCCCAGATGCCTTTGTCACCCCGCTGCGGCTGGAGGAATAAACTTGGTCTTGTTTTTATAAATCCTTGGCATCAGGCGTGTTCTGTCTGAGGGGCCAAGGGGATCCTCCTGCCTCCTCTCTGGGTCTCTGGGGGCCTCTGGGGGTGGCACTGAGAGGCCTGGTCACTTCCAGCCTCAGCCTATTTAGATCCCTGTGTGGGATTCTCTGGGGCCTCAGTTTCCACAAATGGCAAATTTCCTGCAAGGTTTCAACCAGCAGCCAGGGCCTCCGAGCCAGGCCTGGTGTTGCCCCTCTCCAGGTGGAGCCCTGCCCTCTCCTCCCCTCATATAATAGGAGTTTGCAGAATCTTCCTTGTCCCCAAATACGTGTAAAAAACTTGGCGTGGCAGCCGGTTGTGGTGGCCCACGCCTTTAATCCCAGCACTCGGGAGGCTGAGGCAGGAGGATCGTTGTGAGTTTGAGACCAGTCTGGGCTACAAAGTGAGTTCAAGGCCAGCCTGAACTGCATAGTGAGACTCTGTCTCAAAAAATAGGGCCAGGGATTTAGCTCAGAGCATATGCGCCTGCCCAGCAGGTGTGAGGTTACGAGTTCAATCCCCTGTACCAAAAACAAAAACAAAATAATTTAACATGGTGATGCACGCTGTAACCCCAGTACTTGGAAGGCTGAGGCAGGAGGATTGCAGTGAGTTCAAGGCCAGCCTGAGCTGCGTGCATGGTGAGACTCTGTCAAACAAACGAACAAATAAATAAATACCAAAACACCCATAGAGGGCGCGCTTCTGTCCAGGAACTGAGCTCTTGTCTCCTGGAGATCCCCCCCCCATACTCTGAGGTGACATTTTATTATTCCTGCCCATTTCACACAGTGGGAAACTGAGGCTCAAATTAGTTTGGTGGAGCTGGGATTTGAACCTGGGTCTCCCAGATTCCATTGTTTTGTGGGTTTTTTTTTTTTTTTTTTTTGGTACTGGGGATCAAACTCAGAACCTCGTGTTGAAACCACTGAGCCAAACTCCTGGCCCTCATTCTTTTTTCTTTTTCCCTTATACTGAGAATGGAACCCAGGGCCTTTGCACTGAGTTACACCCTCAGCCCGTTTTAATTTTTATTTTGAGATGGAGTGTTGCTAAATTAGCCATGCTGGTCTCAAACTTGAGATCCTCCTGCCTCAGCCTCCCAGAGTACTGGAATGATAGACACGTCCCACCACACCCAGCTATTCTTTTCACCCAAAGTGAACCGAAAGGTCCGGTGGGCCCAGGATTGGGGTAGCTGAGCAGGGTACCCCTTGATTAGAGGGTGACACCCTATGGCTACCTGCAGAATCGCCTTCAGTCCAGAAGGGCAGAGGGACCCCTAGAGGCCGGATGGGTTTGGACATGGCAGAGGACATCTAGAAATCATGTGAGTGCAAAGGACAGAAAGTACTATACAGCACGGCAATTTCACTCCTAGGAATAGACCCAGAAGAACTGAACCAGGTGGTGGGGCGCACACCTGTCATCCAAGCCACTCCAGAGGCTGAGACAGGTTCAAGCCCAGCCTGGGCAGTTTAGCAGTTTAGCGAGCCCCTGTCTCAAAGCACAGAAATAAAAAAGGCTGGGGTTGGAGCTCAGTGGGAAGCCCCTGGCTCCAGTACAACCAGGAGAGGAAAAAAAAACCTGACTATAAAATAAAGGAATTATAATGGTGTACTATAATGAAAGTTATTTACAGCTTATGAATTATTTTTCTTTGGAAGGATTTTCCATGTAATTACTTCAGGCCATGTCTGACTTGGGGTAGCTAAACCCCTGGGATGTTTAACCATGGATAAAGGGGTTACACACAGGTCAGTTTACTGCATTATGTGTGGTTTGTGAAGTCCAAGAGCTTTGGCGGGGGCGCTTTTTGAGACAGGGTCTCACTATGCAGTTCAGGCTGGCCTTGAGCTCACTTTGTAGCCCAGGCTGGTCTCAAACTTGCAATGATCCTCCTGCCTCAGCCTCCCACCATTCCATACTTTTACTATTTATTTATTCTTTTGCAGTGTTGGAGGGGGTGTTGGAAACCAGGGTACAACCGAGATGCCCCTCTCCCCAACCACTGGCTTTACGATTTTAAATGGCTGGGGGAAGAAGAAGGAGGAGGAAGAGGAGGGAAAGGAGAGGGAGGAGGAGGAGGAGGAGGGGGAGGTGGGGGAGGAGGAAGGGGAGGAGGAGGAAGAAAAAAAAAGAAGAAGAATTAAATTTTTCCACATAGGCAAATTATATGAGATTCAAGCTTCAGGGTCTATAAATAAAGTTTTATTGGCACACAGCCACGCCCACTTGCAACAGTTCCGCGTTATTAACAGCCGCAGGGAGCTGCCGCCGGCTGTTCTGCCAAGCCAGAAATATTTACCATCTGCCCCTCTGCGGAAAGCCTGTGTGGATCCGTGGAGGGCCTCTGGGGACAGACGCAGCCTTGGGGACAGGCGACACCCGAGGGCCCCGGGCCCCGAGGACCGGCAGGAGGCGGGAGGGGAGAGGGCCCGGAGCCTTGCCAAGCCACGGCCTTTACCACAGGCACGTAGGGTGTCAGGAGAATGTGCCTGGGACCAAAATAGCCCACGATGGGCCAGCGACAAGGGAGAGGTGGCCCTAGGGCGGCCACAGCAGTGCTGGGCCGGTCAGGCATCTTGGGCTTTACTGTATTAAAAAACAAACAAACAAACAAAAAAGGAATGATTGGCACACAGCTGTAATCCCAGCGTTCTGGGGAAGCTGAAACAGGAGGATCTCAAGCTTGAGCAGCCTGAGCAGTTTAGCGAGATCCTGTCTCAAAATAAAAAAATATATATAAAGGTCAAGGGATGTAGTTCAGGGTTCTTATGCCCTTGGGTCCAATCCACAGCACCCAAAAAGAGAAGAAAGGAACTGACACTGCCCCAGCCCGGACGGACCTCGAGGCCGTGCTGCAGAGGGAGCTGAGCCAGACACAGAGGGACACGCACTGCGGGGTTCACACCCAGGAGCCCCAGAGTCGTCAGAGCCACAGAGACAGGAAAGAGGGTGGGGGAGGGGACAGGGTCAGCGTGGGGGGTTGGGAAGTCCTGCAGGTGGACGGTGCGGCCAGCACACAGCCTTGGGATACCCTCAGTGCTGCCAAGTCGGGCGCTTAGACATGGTCAGAATGGTCCATTTTATTTTAGGTATGTTTTTCAAAACTTTGTTAAAAAACCAGGTGAGGTGGCACATGCCTGTCATCCCAGCACTTGGGAGGCTGAGGCAGGAGGATTGCTGCAAGAGGTTCAAGGCCAACCTGGGCTATATAGTGAGTTTGAGGCCAATCTAAACTACACAGTGTAGCCAGGCGTGGTGGTACACACCTTTAAACCCAGCACTTGGGAGGCTGAGGTAGGAGGAGCGTTGTGAGTTCAAGACCAGCCTGAGCTACATAGAGTAACTCTGTCTCAAAAAACTAGGGCTGGGAGTTTGGCTCAGTGGCTTAAGCGCCTCCCTGGCAGGTGATAGGTTGTGAGTTTGATCCCCAGTGCCACCAAAAAAACAACAACAAAAAAAAAAAAAAAAAAAAAAAAAAAAAAAAAAAAACTACACAGCGAGACTCTGCCTTAAATCCCCTCCCCCACCAAAAAAAATTTGTTAAAAAGAACAAGAACGTTAGCAATAGGGCAACCTCTGGATAACATGCCTGTAAGCTTAACATTCGGGAGGCTGAGGCAGGAGGATCACTGTGAGTTCAAAGCTAGCTTGGGTTACATAGTGAGACTCTGTCTCAAAAAATTTAATAATAATAACAATAATAATAATAATAAAATCTTAAGATCTACTGAGCCTAAAAATGCTTGGCCATACATCAGATCTTCCCCAGGGGACACCCGGCAGTTAGCATCTCCGTTCCGGAGAGTTTCCAGGCCGAGCCCAGTCTCGGGAGGGAGCTTTCTCTCCCGGCTCTGCCCCGGGAGGACGATGTCTGGGGACATTTGTGGACGAAATGCCCGAGGGACCCGGCACGGGACACTCTGCGCCCTCACGGATGATGATTTTGTGGGCCAAGGCGTCCCCGGCCCCAGGACCTTGGTGGGGCCTGTCCCGGCCATGTTGCAGGTCCCCCTGCCTGGAGGCCCCTCCTCCGTCCCTGCAGGGCCCCCCGTCACAGGGAACCCAGCCTAGGAGGATGAAGGCCCCCTGCCCAGCCTGGATGCTCGGGGGCCACCTCCTGTCCTCCCCTGGGAGATGGGGGACAGGCGCCCAGGAGCAGAGGCCCGGGCCGGGGGCGCCTAGAAAGTTGCCCCAGGATTCCTGGGGGCAGAGGGGACCCCTGGCTGAAATGCGCTCCTCAGGGCTTCATCAATCAGGAGGCTGATCTGTACCCCACCTCCTGCTGGGACATCTCACCCCACCCGAGCGCCTCCCTGGAAGGTCAGATGGACACCCCAATGACCTCCTGTGCAGGACAGACGTGCCGTGTCCCCCAGCTCCCCCACCAGGTCACCCAGCCCCTGGATGGTGACCCCAGCAGAACTCCGGCCTTCCCCCAAATGCTAACAGCCATGGAAGGGTGGCGCTGAAACCCACCCACCTGGTCAGCAGAGGACACAGACCAGCATGGGGACAGGGCCACACCTGTCACCCACGTCAAGTAGCACTCAGCTGGTCCCTTAATCAGCAGTTACTCCGCCACTGCCACCCCCACCTCAGGGCCCCACCGGGGCCAACGCGGTCACCTCCAAAAGCCACCCCACTCGGGCCGCTAAGGGGGGTGTCACCGGGGCCGGCTCGGTGACAGCCAGGGCCAGGGGGAGGAGCAGGCTGGGAGGGAGACAGACTGACAGCTTCAGATGCCCCCACGCTCTCTGCCACAGCCCGGGAGTCCCCCCAAATCTCCCCGGCACTCTCGGGGGTGCAGAGGGATTCTGAGAAGCAGTCTCAGCTCCCCCAGCTCCCAGGACGCTTCGAGAAGGCTTGGGCAAAATCAGGCAACAGAGAAGACCGGGGCTGTACCCTCTTCGAGGTAGGGAGACAGGGACCGGGGGCTTGGGGACTCCTGGAAAGGATGCCTCGGCTTCCATCAACACCCAGGGGCTCCCACAAAAATGCTTTCAACGTCTGGGAGGCTGAGGCAGGAGGATCTCACGTTCAAACCTACCTGGGCAACTTGGGGAAATCCTATAAAAAATAAAAAGGGCTCAGGAGGCAGCTCAGGGTGAAGACCCTGGGTTTCAATCTCCAGTACAGCAAAGAAAGAAAAGAAAAAGAATCTTCAAAATATAAAATCTCATGGGGTCGGGGTGGGGTGCAGCGAGATGGGAGGAACCCCACCTCGATCCTGATCATTTACCCTCCTCGCAGCAAGACACACATGCATTCTTGGGGTCACCTGACCTTGACCAGAGGGCCCCCAGCTCCATCCCCTAGAATAAGGAGAGGGAGAGGGCAGGGGCAATCCTCAGACTGTGCTGCCTCAGCCTCTTTCTCCTCCTCTTCCCACCACCTTCCCCAGTCTGGGGCAGCCCTGAGCTGTCCTGAAGGCCACGCCTGGGACAACTTGTGCCCCCGGGGGTTCTGTGTTTCTCTCGCCCTGTGAACCGGCGTCTCATCCACACCGTCTGCTGTGTGACTTTCAGGTGGCCGCCAAGGGGCCGATGTTCAGCGCGGGGCCGGGCAGGGGGCGAGGAGGGGAAATGGTTTTGGTACTTACTTTTCTTTTGTCTCACAACAGGGGGGTTAAAGGTCTCAGGGGCTGAAGGAGCCACCCGGGGCTGGCGGGCCTGGCTTTATAGAAGTGTCACCCGGTGCCCGGGGGTGGAGGCATTGAAGTTATTAATAGTGACTGCGACCTCCTGCCCATGTACGGTCAAGAACGCGGCCACCATGGACTTGGCGAGGCCCAGCTGGCCGCCTGCACCTGTTCCCCGCCACCTGGCTGGGGCTGGCAGCATACAGCGTCACCTCTGCCCCACAAGAAGCAGGCGACACACCGGGTGTGGTGGCCCACGCCTGTAACCCCAGGACAGGGCTGGTCAGAGGCAGGACCATCCCCGTGAGTCAAAGGCCAGCCTGGGTTATATATATTTATAGCGAGCCCCTGCCTCACCCCCAAAGACAGGTGGCTGCCCTGTCACTTGGCCAGAGTGATTTGTCTGCTGCCCCCCAAAAACCCTGATACTGGGGGGTCTCTGCTTCTTTTTTATTTTTTTATTTTAAACAGAAGAAAAGTAAGAGATTAAAGTAAAACAATTTCACAACAAGCCAACAGGAGAGTCACAATAATCAGCACATCGCCTATGGTTATATTCACAGCAGTTGTTTAGGGCATAAGATATAGACACGAAACACTGTCCAGAAAATTATTAGCACAGAACTTTCGCCTCAATGAATCAACAGAAACCAGCTACATGACTATCTCTTTTTTTGGTTATGATTGCTCTATTGTTTTCAAATAAACATTTCGCATTAAAAATTAAATCTGAAGATGACCCTGAGAAAACTACTTTTCACTCAAAATTCTTTTTCTTTAACCATCTTAACTAATTTTTTGTATGCATAGATTTTCTTCGAGTTCATCACACAAGTGCAACAATGCGATGGTTACCTATGTGTGACTTATTTAGTTCACTGAGAAGTATATTTTCAATATTCATCCATTGAAGAGTGAAAATGTCTAGTTTATCATTCTTCATAGCTGAGTAGTATTCCATTATATAGAAATACCACACCTTTTTGTCCATTCCTCAGTCGAGGGGCATTTAGGTTGCTTCCAAGATTTGGCTATTATGAACTGGGCAGCTATAAACATAGGCGCACACATATCACGGTGGTAGGATGTTTTTAGTTATTTTGGAAAGATACCCAGGAGAATAGCTGGGTCAAATGGGACCTCCAACTCTAGCTTTTTGAGGAATCTCCACATTGACTTCCACAGTGGTTGCACCAGTCTGCTTCTATGAGACCCCGACACCTCTTTCTGTTCTGGGTGGCCCTGACGGCCTGTGGGGTCCTCCGCCCCGGAGCTGTGAGTTCGTGCCCCGTGTCACCCTGTGGCAGGACCCCCGCGCCCACTGACGGGGGGCGGCAGGCCTCTGACACACGAGCCGCCGAGTGTATGGCCCACAAGTCCACAGCCTGGGCTGGGCCAGCATTTCTGACCTCCCCCCACTGGGGCTCTGGGTTCTAGAATGTTCCACACCCACTTGGAGTGGCCCATCCACCACACTCGGCCTGGTTGAGTTTTCTGGGACTCCCTGCACAACCACTCAAACACCCCTCTCAGCTCCACTGAGGCACAGAGTGGGGAGGGGCCGAAGCTAGGGAAGATGAGGGGGTCGCTGCAGGTGTCCCAGAGTGAGTCGTGGCAGAGCTGGGGACGCCTGGCTGGTCTCATCTGCCTGCCCTGTGCCTCCTGAGGAGGTCCCTCCGCGGTGACACGGCAGACACCAGGCCGGGGACGGACACACACATCCATGACCCACAGAACTAGAGGAGGAAAAGTCTAACGTGGCTCACGGCTTCAGGGGATTCAGTCCATGGTAACCAGCGCCAAAGCAGAGACAGCATGGCGGGAGACGGCGGCTCACCTCATAGTGACCAGGAGGCAGAGAGAGGGAACAGGAAGAAACCGAGGACCAGACAGTGTCCCCGAGGCCATCTCCAGCTGGCCCCAGCTCCTGCTTCCTTCGCTTGCCATAACCCCAAGGAGGTCAGCACCCTCCTGACCCGGTCACCTTTCTAGCCCCCGTCTGGGCACGGTGGCACAGGGGACACGAATTTTTGGGACTCACTGCATATGCAAACCATGACACTCGCCCATGCCATGCCTTGCTCCTGCATGTCCTTGAACCCACGCCCCCACCAGAGGGGCCCTACTTTGGTTTGCATGTGGTTTGAGTTTAGCCCCATCACATTTTTTAAAAATTATTTTATTTTGAGACAGGGTGTCCTCAAGTCACTAAGTTGTCCAAGCTAGGCTTGAATCCATGATTCTTCTGCTTCAGCCTCCCAGAGTGCCGGGATGACAGGTATGTGCCACCACACCCAGCCTTCGGTCCCTCTTCCCATGAAGCCACCATAATTCAACTACGGGGGCTCCATGCTGATGATCTTGTCTAATCCTAATCACCCCCCATGCCCCACCTCTAAACACCATAGTAAGATTAAGTTTGTACTTTCTTTATTCTCGAGATTCTCCTGCCTCAGCCACCTAAGGAGCTGGGATGACAGGCGTACACTAATCTCCTTTCCTCTATAAGATGATCCGGGTCAGGCATTTAATTAGACTAACACAGAGCAGGCAAATACCTTCCCCCGGTCCCATCCTTCCCTGCCCCTGATCTCTACACTGGGTGACCACGAGGCCTTCTCCCAGCAGAGGACTTTCCAGCAGTCACCCTGCAGGCAGAACCAACCGGCCAGATTCTGCTGGGGCAGCAGGAAAGGGCTCAGTCAGTAGCTGGCATTTTCTTGATCTGGCCATGAGTGCTAGGAACCGCCAGGTACAAACCAGTCCTGGTCGCAAGCCCCAGATGGGTCCCAAACGCCAGCTCAGTGGCAGAGGCCACGCCCAGCAGTGCACACACAGATGGCCCAGTGTCGGTCTGAGAGTCAGCGTACACATTTGCGGGTCACCGTGAACAATGACAGCGGAAGTCAGGCCTGGTGGTGCACACCTGTCATCCCAGCACTCGGGAGGCTGAGGCAGGAGGATCACTGGGTGTTCAAGGCCAGTTGGACTCACGCTGAACTCAAAGCCAGCTTGGACCCCTGAGCCATCTTTGGCAACTTAGCGACACAGTGAGACTTGGTCTCACATAAAAAAGAGGTGCAAAGTCTCTGAACTTGCAATCCTCCTGCCTCAGCCTCCCTGAGGGCTGGGCTCACAATCATATGCCACTATGCCCAACACCAATTTTTTGTGTGTGTGGCAAAATATATGTAACTTGAAACTGATCACCTTTGACATTTTTGAGCACTCAGTTCAGCGGCCTTAAGCACGTATTTGGGACTGAAACAGTGAATATTATTTGTCAGTTCTGGAGCCTAGAAGCCCAAGAAGACCAGGCTGGCCTGGGTCAGGCTCCTGAGGAGGACCAGCTTCTATGTTACGGACGCCACCTGCTGGCTCCGTCCTGTTATAGCAAGGAGTGCGTCTGATTCCCTCCAAACGCGCAGCACCCCTGGCATCCCAGGTACTTACGAGGCTGAGGCAGGAGGATTGAAAATTACAGCCCTACCTGGGCAATTTAATAATTTAACAGACACTTTCTCAAAATTAAAAACAATTTAAATGAAAAGGGCTAGAGATGTAGCCCAATGCAAAGGCCCTGGACTCAACCCCCAATACCATATAGACGCACAAAAATCTCCCAAGCCCCCACCTCCCAGGGCCATCGCCCAGGGGCTGGGGTTTCAGCAAATGAATTCGGGCCAGGGAAAATCCAGCCCACAGCCCTCCTGCGCGCCCACACCTCTCTCATCTCCCCCACTGAGTCTCTGTCCCCTCCCCTCTGTGGGTCTGACGACGCAGGGCCCTCCTGGGAGTGGGACCCTGCTGTGTGCGACCCTCTATGTCTGACTCGGTGCCCTGAGCAGCACGGCCTCAAGGTCCATCCTCAATGTAGCAGTACCAGGGCTGCTTCCTCCCTTTTCCTGGCTGCATCGTGCTCCAGCGTGCACCCCTCCAACTATGGGTGGACACTGCCTCGCTTTCGCCTTCGACCTGCTGTGAAGCAGTCAGAGCCACTTAATCCCGACACGTGCTCAGCTGTGGCCCTGGGGACCTCGGAGTCGGCTCTCTGCTGCCACCTAGTGGCTGCCTGCTCAAATGGCTCCTGCAGTGGGATTGGCATCTTCCTGGCCAGAGGTCAGTGATATCCAGACCTCTGGCCAAATGCTGTGCCTGGTTTTGGGGTTCTGGTTTTTGGGGGTGTTGGTACTGGGGATTGAACCCAGTGGCTTCACACTGAGCTACCCACCCAGCCCTTTTTATTTTTGGAGGGGCTCACTAAGATGTCCGAGCTGAGATTAAACTTGCAAATCCTTCTGCCTCAGCCTCTCAGCATGCTGGGATTACAGGCGTGTGGCGCTATGCCCAGCTCTGGTGCCTGTTTGTATAAGGTTTTATTGGCATCCAGCCATGAGCTGGAGCTGGGCCATGGGGGTCTTTAAAGGGGGGAAGCAATTGGAGTCAGGGCCGGGGGTGCAGCAGTGAGGAGAGCCCCTGGGCTCCGTCCCCAGCCCTGCAAGGATAAATAACATTTTCCAAAATGCTAAGGAGGCTGGGCCGGACCAGGTGCTCGGATTCCTGACTCACAGATTTTCCAAGCAGTCACAGGCCCGGCGTCCCATGGCCAGGCCAACCTTGTCTACCTCATCTGTCCAGTCCCAAACAGCCGTCACCCTCCTAACCGTTTCAGGAAGTGTTTCCCTTTCTTTATTGTTTGTTTGACTGTTTGTTTTTGAGACAGGATCTCATTGTGTAGCCCAGGCTGGTCTCAAATTCACGGCGATCCTCCTGCCTCAGCCTCCCAAGCGCTGGGATTACAGGCACACACCACCAACCCTGGCTCAGTATTTTCCTTCTAACAGATGAATTGACGGAGGCCCATGGGGACAGGCAGGCAGCCAGGTGGGGACCTGAGGAATGAGTGGGGTGCTCCTGAGTGGCCCCCGGGGATTCTCAGGGATTCATGAGGAATTCACTTGGGCGCCTCAATGCCCTCAGAGATGGCATGAAAGCCCGCGGGCACCAGAGCCTGTCTCCAGAGCTGCAGAACCCTACTGTGGGGTGAAGGCCCTCACCCCCCCACCCCAGTCACCCTGGCCCCCGTGCTGAGCCATCTGAGAATAACAACCTTGTCAGCCCACTGGAGACCTGGAAAAGCCCCTGGAACCCACCGGCTTAAAATTCACTGGCAGTGAAATTAAAACAGAGAAACCCAAAGGAAATGACAGAGAAAGATGAAGATGCAGGAACGCTTTTGCTTAAAAACTCCCTTCCAGGATCACTGGGAGTTCGAGGCCAGCCTGGGCTACAAAGTAAATTCAAGGCCAGCCTGAATGCCATAGGAAGACAGTGACATCGACAGAAACAGGCACCTTGGACTGGGCCGAGTGTAAGGGGGAAAGTGGCTTCAGGGGCCGAGGCCAGAGAGGCTTTGAAGAGCGAGGTGGCTTCCGAGGAGGCAGGGCAGGAGGAGACCACAAGCCACAAGGAGAGAAGACGAAGTCTGAATGGTCCCCCGTCCCTGTCTGTACCTGTTCCGCTGGAAGGACAGGACTCTGGGGTTTTACTCTGTCACCTGTCGATGACAGGCCCTTCTGAGGTCACTGCAAGATGGTGTGGGTCACCTGTGGTCTACCTGGAAAGCACAGAGATGACATTTCAGGAGAAATAGACCTGATATACCGTTTGGGGCTTTCTTGTTACTATTGTTGTTGTTTGGGATTTTGTTTGTTTGCTTATTTGGGGCTTTTTGTTTTTGGGGGAGGGGGCTCACTCTGCAGTTCAGGCTGGCCTTGAACTCTTTTTTGTATATGTTTTGTTTTGTTTTGAGACAGGGTCTCACCATGTAGTTCAGACCAGCCTTGAACTATTTAGCCCACACTGGCCTTGAACTCATGGTGATCCTCCTGCCTCAACCTTCCAAGTGTTGGGATTAGAGGGGTGTGCTACCATGCCCAGCTCCTGTTGGTTTTGACTGAAGATTCACGAAGTTTTTAAAGAGATGAGTGATAGAACTAACACTGGCCTGTAAGTTTTGAATTTATATTGTTTCACCCCATGTGCAAAAGCATTATTTTTCTTACAAAACAAACCAACAAAGAAAATTCCAGGACAACACAAGGATGCACGTGTAGGACTTTTCCCAAATTCCCAGGACATGTGGACAGCATCAGAGAAAGAGGAGGAAATCAGGGAAAGGGCTCTCTTACGTGGGTTTCTCAAATGCAGCGTGTACTTTTATTTTTGCTTTTATCTTGTTTTTCTTTATTCATCCCAGATTCACCCTGCAGAGCTGGTTTCTCCCATATTCATTTACCCTGCATTTTTCTTTTTTCTTTTTGAGACAGGGTCTCACTATGCAGTTCAGGTTGGCCTTGAACTCATTTTATAGCCTAGGCTGGTCTGGAACTCACAATGATCCTCCTGCCTCAGCCTCCCAAATTTGCTGGGATTATAGGTGTGCACCACCACACCCAGCTCATTTTGCCATTTTGAAGCCTCTGGCTGTGCAGTTGAATTTCTAGTTGAGCCTACTCTTTAATACAGGTTACCCCTGAATGGAGTTTCACACTCAGCATTTTTTTGGGGTGGGGGGATCATGATGGAGCTGGAAGAAACAGGCTGTCCTGAAGAAAAGGTGCTGGTGACTTGGCCATATCTGTTGTCAGAGCTTCTCTGAAAATAGTGGGAGAGTGCCCAAACCTTTGTGGCAACTGAGTAACAGTCCAAAAAGGGTGTACGGGTTGGGAACCGCAGGGCGCAAGGTGATAGCTGTGTTGCTGATGACACAGATCTTGCCCCAGGTGATTAACAGTCTCTCGGGCTGCTGTGTGGCTGGAGGCCTGCTTGTGCTTCCCGTGACCCCTAACAGCAATGGAGGTCACGATGAGGTGGCATGGTTGGTGGCCAGGCCCAGAGGTGAGTCTTTCATCTGTACCTCTGGGAGGACAGTTTTCAGAACTTCAGGACTGCAGTTATCTGTCTCAGGCTGAGGCAGGCAGCACCTTCCCCTTGGGGAACAGTCAGAGTTGGAAGTGCAGGGTTAAGCGAGAGGGAGGCTGACTGGCTTGGTGTAAAGCAGATGGTCACTTCTAACTTGAAGAGGAGGTCTCTTCCCGGAAGCGATATGGGGACTGGCTGATACAGGAATTCATGTTTGGTGAGATGGCCTCTCGGGCTGCAAGTTTGTGCCTGGCAGAAAGGGCCAGAAGCAAGAGTCCCAATTGCCCTGGTGATGGTAACTTTTTTTTTTCGGCACCGGGGATTGAACTCATAACCTTGCACCTGCCAGGGCAGGCGCTCCAGCCACTGAGCCAAACTCTCAGCCCTGGTTTTTTTGAGACAGAGTCGCACTATGTAGCTCAGGCCGGTGTTGTAGTCAGGGGTTACATGGAGAACAACTGCTACAGGACACAGTGTTTGTAATATTATTTTATAATAGTCACCCAAAAGTATACACAAGAAAGTGCAGGAGAATCTGTCCACAACACTAAGACCCAGGATAGCCGAGGGCCTGGATCCCACAGCAATGTCATGTAAGAGTCC
>RJWM01023759.1:0-31552 GCA_004363535.1 Dasyprocta punctata
CAAATAAATTATCCCAGTTTCACATTTTATATTGGAATCTATCTTTTCAAATACCCCAGGTTTCAGTCTTTCAATCCTATTTGCTCTATGAATTCTTTTCTCAGCTCCCACATGCAAAGTACTTTTGGTATTAAAAACTCATTTATAAAACAATATAATCTCAACAACTAAAATGCCATGGGTGCTTGTTAGGTTAAATTTAGCCTTGTGAAATTGCACCTTAGCAATTCTGTAGAATCAGTTCAGTGCCTCCTCTAGCTCCTATTTTTTTTTTTTTTATGCCCAACTCATGACTAACACAACTTCCAAACTTCTTTCTTTCTAGTAAATTGTCTTGGAGACATATGACCTGAACCAAGGAGAAACACGAGCACAGTGATATATATGATCTAAAAATAGAAAACCAAAGTTGACGAAATTCACAGAACCAATGCTCAGAGCAAAAGTCAACTGTTTCTTTTTCAACGACCGCTTTAGAGTGTTCAAGGATTTGTGAAGAGCATATGATAATCCATTAATAATTAGAACTATTCCAAGTACTTTCACCGCCTAAATTCTTAACACATTTAGTGTCCCTTACGTCCAGCTATTTCTATTAGCATGTCTTCAGAGGAAAGGAAGAAATATATAGATAAGCAGTTATAAATAATGCAATATTCAATTTTTTGATTCAATTGCAATAAACAAACTACTCTCATATTTAGTATATCCCCAACTTTCCTAATCAGGCATGTTCTTGGAAATGTTAAGCTACCACATAAATAAAGAGTATTGATAGAGATGGATGATATAGAAGTAAAGCACACTGCAGTACAACTCCATCAGGCTGGGTATACCTGCAGCGCCATCAGAGTGGACAAATGCAGAGTAGTTAACAGCCGCTAGATACCTTCTCCTAAAGGAACACTGAGCTCACTTTTTTCTTAGTCTTTTTGCCTTGTTTCATATTACCTTTATCTACTAGAACCTCTTTGTAGTCAGACTTACTTTAACTTTATTTTTTTTTCATATTATCAGTACTTGTATATAGTATAGAATGTTCATATTCCTTGTGGAAAGGTGGTACACGTATATAGCACGCCTTACTTCATTTATTCATAGTCTTTCCCTTCCCTCTTTCTAAGTAATTAAACCTACATTTATTGTCATAATAATCATGTTACTTTGTTTTATATTTTCAAACCTTTATATTTCATGTCTTTTAGTGATAGGTGTCTTCTTTGATTGAATATCTTATTCTAGTAATATTTAAAAACCTTTTCATTAAATTATCTTGAATAGTTATGATATATATTTCTTACATTATTAATGAATTTATGTTGGCACAGAAGAACTGAGAATGAAGAATTTTATGTTATACATTGGCTTTTGATGAATCAGTATAGAATTTTCTATTCTATTACCACACTTAAATATTCACTTGGAAATCATTTTATTTATATTTGGCTTTAGTGATTGCTTCTAATCTTTTTGTGTCATGAATTTTGCTCAGCTCTCTATTTTTGCTAATCTCTTAGTTGTTGGAGGACTGAAGTGAAAGGTATTGAGGAGTCTATGTCTGTTCTGAGATGTGTAATCTAAGACTACTAGAGATTTCTTCTGGTGTGGTTGTGTTACTCGCTTCTAGTCAGTGAGATGGAAGAGCCTATCTTGCAGGGAAATTCAGGAGAAAGTATCCTCTCTTATAAGACACAGCCACGAGAAACGCTTGTCCTTTATCAGCTTCTAGATACTGGCTCTGTCTGTTGCTGGTACCTTAACTACCACACTGCGTTCAAATCAGCACCAAGTGCAGAAAACTATGGTGATGAAAAAAAAAACAGTTTAATTATAACACTGAAGTCATATTGTTTCTCTCTTACATTAAATTAAAAAAAATATATATATATACATATATATATGTCTTGCTGCTACTTTGAATCAAGATTGCCGTTAATGCCTTCTCCATAAAGATTGCCATTTTGCCATTTGTTTTTCTCAACTTTAACTGTGTTGACCTTGGTTGGTTATTGAAACAGTCATTGACTGATTGCTGATTGATTGTGTTGTGTGTGTGTGTGTGTGTGTGTGTTCCTGGCTCTTGTTATGCAGAAGTATTTGTAGTTTCTCATCAAAATAGCAAGGGAATAAATAGCAGACCTAAATTCAGCTTCTGTCTGTAAAGATGTGCTACCCCTCTAAACCTGAATTTTTTTATTAGAAAAAGAGTGCAAATAATACTGTCTCATTCATTTGCTGCAAATGAAATATGTAAGGGAAGGACTTAACATGTTTACATACTGATAAACATTATTATCAGGTAATATCTAAATTCTGCCAATGCTTTGATTGTAATAACAACAAGAACTCTGACCCAGTATATGCTGATGATAACAAGCCATTTTCTCTACAAATGACACTCATGGATACACTCTTGAAAATAAGTTTGACTTTAAGCTTTACACTGCTAATAGGAGACACTTCACAAATAAAATCTCACAGATTATTACTAGAGTCCTGTGTGCATGATATTTCTTCTCTCTCTCTCTCTCTCTCTCTCTCTCTATATATATATATATATATATATATATATTTACATAATTTTTTTCTTTTTTGATCCCTACTAAAATTTAGAATCAATTTCAGTTTCTGCGATTTAGGGAAATATCAAAGAGTTAAGATTTTCCTGAAGCCTGCCCCCAGGCTACTTTAATTTCATAATAGCTTCTCTCTCTGAGATTTTAAGTATCATTTTTGATGATATTGATTTATGGGTGCATCTACCACATGTAATATATCCATATGACCCAGTGTTAATTGTCATTGGGATTATTTGTCCAATTGCCAGCCTATTTTAGTTTGACAAATACTTCAAGTTTTACTTTGTCAATCATATTTCATATCTAGTTCCACCAAAAGTAAGAATGAATTTATAGAAAGACTAAACTCAAACTTTGGTTTTAGCAGAAAAAAATTAGATATGAACAGATATTATATATTTTTTAAAATCAGCCAGCCAACCACATAGAAATAAAAAGCATACACTTAAAGAATTACCCATAATAAAATTAACCAAGGTGAACTTAGAAAATAACTTAAAACCTGAGTTTAACACTGGGTTTTGAATTGCACTGTTCTTATTTTTTCTTTTTTTGAAGTGCTTAATAGCTATGCTTCTGCAGAAATGCATTCATTTTTAGAATTTAAATCAGAGTTAAGTGTTTTAATTAAGATACATTTTTCCTTCTTGCAGGGAAATGCATGTTTTCATCTAAAATAAGCACGAATGACACAATGTTTAGATTGTATTGTCAAAACCAATTGTCTACTTTGTATCTATCCCCATATTACTGCCACAGATATTGACAATAATGGTATAGTACCCAGTGAAGTCTCTTTTAATCATTTCCTATTAATGCATAATAACAAAAATGTACATGTGTATCTAGAAATGCACAAATTATGGCATGATGTTGAATCAAGAATCAATTCTGGTAACAAAAAGATCAGTAGGCGTCTTATATATCCACCAAGGCTGATCCTGAATGTCTCTACTATGTGCTAATATAAGAGAGCAACACAGATACCAACTGGGAAATACTTCAGATTTTCCCCTGGGCATACAAATCGTGACTTCTGCTAGGAAGCTGTGATAATACCAATGTTCCCCAAGATTGGAACATGAATTCTTAAGAGCTTTAAACTTCTATACAGTCACAGAAGGGGGCCCTTAACAACTAAGCACATTTGCTTCAAAAATAGCAAGGGAAATTTTTCCATTGTATAATCCTCCTACAAGTGACTATTGAAAATATTTTAAAGGTATTTTCCAGAAATATAAATGAAATGTATGAATCAGGGGAAGTCCAACTTCTATTCACTATTCATTTAAATACTTAACTCTGCTCCCTGGAATGCATGCAGTTCTAGAATCTTGAACCAGCAGGTTCTGATGAAAATATCAGTGTGCATACAGAAAAAGAGAGCAATAAATAGCCAGCCGGGCTGACTTGCCATGTTTCCCAGCAGCTCAGACAAACAACTCATTAGATTCCTGAAGGTAACGCTTTGCCTTCTGCCACCTGCCATCTTGCTCCAGTTCTTACAAACTTCTGAGTAAAGTTTAGAGCAAAAGAGGTGGAGAAAGAAACTATAATATAGCTATAATAACAAGAAACAGAAATAAAGGCAGTAGCAGTTTCAAAAACAATGAAAAGAACACAGAATACAATCATTCCCAGACAGGTCATTTCACCAGTCAAAACTTTCAGCTCAACTTTTAACTGTGAAAAGGAGATGTCTGCCTTGCCAGTGAAGAGAAGGTGAAAATTTTGGAGACAATGACATGTAAATTACTGTTGAAAATTGCTGTGGTTTGATTCTATTTTGATGATGTCCATTCAAGGCTGATGCCCTGAAACTGAAGCCCTATTCTTGAGGTGCTAAGAGGGTAGCAGTTTAGTCTGACTATAATATTTAGATGTAGGGGCTTTAAGAGGTAAGTAGGATTAGATAAAGTCATCAGGGTGAAGCCCTCCTGATTGAACACTGGTGACCTTTTAGGAAGAGGGAGAGACAAGAGGATGTACAAGGCCATCACTAGATGCAGCCTCCCAATCTTGAGTCTCCAGAATTGTGAGTCAAGATATTTTTGCTGAAACTTCTGCATCAGTTTTTTACTCCACAGCCTCACCAGCATTTGTCACTGGTTGATTTCTTGATAATAACCATTCTTTCTGAAGTGAGAAGGAATCTCAGTGTTGTTTTTTAAAAAAAATTTTTGGCATCTCTGGAATGATCAGTGATGATGAACTTTTTATTTATTTATTTATTTTCCATTCATACTTCTTCTGAGAAGTGTCTATTCATTTCAGCTGCCTGTTTTTGGATTGGATCTTTAAATTTGCAGGGTCTGATTTCATTTTTCAATTCTTTATATATTCTATGTATTAGCCTTTCTTCTGAAGAACAACTAGCTAAGATATTTTTCCCAGTGCATGGGTTGTCTTTTCACTCTGTTGGTGGTTTATTTGCTGTGAAAAAGATTTTTAATAAGATGAGATCCCAGTTGTTTATTCTTTGAAGTATTGCCTGTGCAGTTTGGGTTTTGCTCATGGAGCTTGTGTCTATACCGCCTATGTCTCCAAGAGTTCTACTTATTCAGACTTCCAGATAATTTAGTGTTTCTGCTTAATATTTACATCTTTGATCCATTTTAATTTTAATTTAGTGGATGGTGATAGACATGGGCCTAGTTTTAGTCTTCAGTATGTGGACAGCCAGTTTTTCCAGTGCCATTTATTAAAGGGGCTATTGTTCTTCCAGTGAAGGTTTTCAGCCACTTTGTCATAGATGCGATGGCTGAGTGCATCTTCTGTTCTATTTCACTGATCCTTGGGTCTTTTTTTTTTGCCAGTACCATGCTGTTTTTATCACAGTAGCTCTGTAGTATAATTTCAAGTCAGGGATTGTGATTCTCCCTACTTTGCTCAGAACATTTTTGCTATTCTAGATATCTTCTGATTCCAAATGAATTTTAGAATGTTCTCTCTAGTTCTGTGAGGTATACTAATAGTATTTTTGATAGGCATTGCATTAAATCTGTATAACAATTTTGGGAGTATGACCTTCTCCACTGTATTGGTCCTTCCTACCCAGGAGTAAGGGATATTTTTTCATTTTCTGATATCCTCTTCAATTTCCTTTTTCAGAGTATTGTAGTTTTCATTTTAGATATATTTTACTTCCTTTGTTAGATTGATTTTTAAGTATTTCATTTTATTTGGTGCTATTATGAAAGTTGTAGTTTCTCTAATTTCTCAGGGAGTTTGTTATTTGTGTATAGGAAAGCTATTGATTTTTGAGTGTTAACTTTGTATCCAGCTTTATGACTGAATCTGGTTATTAAAACTAGAAGTCTTTTGGTGAATTTTTTGGAGTGTTCAGTGTAGAGTATCATGTCATCTTAAAAATAATGATAGTTCAAATTCTTCCTTTCTTATCTTTATTCCTTTTATTTGTTTCTTTTGTTTAAGTACTCTGGCTAATATATCCATAACTATATTGAATAGGAGTGATGATAGTGGACATCCTTGTCTTGTTCCTGATTTGAGAGTGAAACTTTTCAGTTTTTGACCACTCAGTAAGATGTTGACTGTTGGCTTGTTATATATGACTTTTATCAGATTGAGATAAAGACCATATATTCCACTGTGGAAATCAGTATATAAATTCCTTTAAAAAAAAGAAAGAAAGAAAAAGAAATAAGACTAGAGATCCCATTTGACCCAGTTCTTCCACTTGTTGGTATCCTCCCCAAGAATTAAAAGCATCATATCACAGTTATACATGCACACCCATGTTTATACCAGCACAGTTTGTAATAGCTAAATCTTGGAAGCAACCCAAATGCTCATAACCAATAATGGATAAAAAGGATGTTTTTTTTAATATATGATGGAGTACTACTCAGACATAAAGAAGAATAAATTAGAGACAATTATAGCTAAGTGAATGTACCTTGATAACGTATTCTTAAATAACTAAGACATAAATGAGTAAATATCACATTGTCTCTCTGGTGTAAGAAACTGAAAGTCTAAATAAGAACTAAACTATACAATAGATCTTGTGAAATAGGAAGAAATTATTCAAAGGAAAGGAGAACAGGGCTAGGGGGAGAAATGAAAAAAATATGAAGAAAAAAAGGATAAAATGAGTATAAAGCTTTGTAAATAAGGAGGGGGAGAGAATGGATGGAAGGGGAGGGGAATGGGAAAAAGGGAGGAACTATGATATATCACATACAGATATAAATTTCCTATGATGAATGTGATCATTATGCATATCTAAATTGTACCAATAAACTTAATAAAAAAAGAAACAACAGTGAAACCTCTCCTGTCTGTGTTATAGTGGAAACAGAAAACAGAATAGTATGAAATTGTATCTGGATTCTGTGTAGTCCAAAGCTACATGTAGAGATAGTGATACTCGAAGGAAAAAGAGAAAAATTTAAAAGATTGGCATTGTAAGGAAGTACAGAAACTTGAACTCAGACATTATACCTACTACAAATCCACCTTGTTTTACTTTTTAAATTGTGGAACCTGAAAGTGAATATAAGGTAGCAAATATTTAATTATGCATTGAAATGATTGAGCGTATCTAATGTTAAGCTATTTGAGTTATTCTTTATGCTGCTGCTCTCCTCATATTTCTCTCCCCGCTGGTTTCTTTCAGTCTATGTCCTGTCATTCCCAAATGCCAGCAGTTCATTCTTTTTTCCGAATTCTGTTTCTTCTCACAATATCTTCCATTTGCTTTATTCCTACAAAGTACCTCATGTGTATAATCCTGGAGGACAAGTGAAAAATAAAAGACTTGCCCTCAGGTTAAACAAATTCTTTTTATAAGACAATTATTTTCTAGAGCAGTAATAGTTATGGACAGTAAATAAGTGCTAGTACTATGTCCCTATAAGAATTATCCACATATTATAGATGAAGAAACTGAGAAATAGACATGAAACATCATACCCTAAGTTGCATAGATTGTGGAGATTAAGTTCAAAGCTATACATCTTTATTCTAAGCTAAAGTTTTTTATGTGAAAGGTATGTCTTTAAAGTTCAAAATATACATGAAATAAATATACTAGGTGAAGTCATAAAACTACATGAAGTATCAAATGAATGACATCATCAATAAATGCAACAAATTCCAAAGAGTTAGAGACTAGAATAAGCATAAGTATCAGAGGCCTTTATAATTCCCAGTACCTGCACACACATCCCATATAATGTACAGAAATCTTCTTGGGGAAAGAGTGCAATGAAGCAAGAAAGTAGAGAAGAGTAGAATATAATTTTTCTTTATTTCAATATATTCCCTGATGCCAGCTCATAGTAGAAATTACCTAGTAGCATTTAATAATTTATCTAATGATGCTCTATGGTTTTAAGATATAACTGGGAACTTATTACATAAACAGTATTGTTATGGTTTATGTTTAGATGTCCACCAAGATTTTCATGTGCTCTCTCAGGTGGGGTTTTTGGAAGGTAATTGGATTATGTAAGTTTTTAGCCAACATGCTGTCAGAGTTAGGCTCTGGGCTGAAGAGGCAGGTCACCAGGTACATACCTAGGAAGGAATTTTCTCCCCCTCCACCTTCTCCCTTTGCTGCCTCTGCTTCCTTGTTCTTTAAAGGTGAACAGCTTTTCCTCTGCCACATCTTGCCTTTGTTCCACCCAAGTTGAAATCTATACAAACTGTGAACCAAAATAACCCTCTCCTCTTTCACAATGCAGGTGTTGGATATTGTGTCTCAATGAGAATTTTACTAGAATAGGTAGGCAATTTTGTATTATGTAACATTAGGATATACAAGCGTTTCTTTAACTGTCTGCAAACTTGCTTGTACCACAGTATATTTTAAGAGATAGTTTATACTATAGTCTGTGAAAGCCTAGGTTCCTAGAAAAATATTGAGAGTGAGAGTTCTTTTGGTGCATGTTAATATAGTGCATGCAAAAATTTCCTTAGATTGGCCATTTAAAAATGTTTCAAATCATTTTAAACCGTACATCTAATTAGCAAATTAAGTTTCGCCATCATGGTTGCCAATCAACTAAATTCTTAAATCAGCTAAACTTATTGAAATATTCAAATCATTTCAAGTTTAGTCAGAAGTACAAGGAAGTTCCAAATACTTCAAACAACCTCATAACTGGATGAATAAGTGAGAAGCGTTTGAGTGAGACATGTGTGAAATGTCATGGGGTACAGCTCTCCTTCTCTGATGGGATCTTTCTGCTGGGCTCAAGGCAAGAAGCTCTAGCCCCAGATTCTCATAGAGATTCGCCTCATGGCTGGAACATTGAAAAGTCTGGAGAATCATGTGGATCTGCAGGTAAATCAGTCTAGACCCAGAGACGTGCACTGTATATACAGAACATTTTGTGTCAAAATCTCAAACTACTCTCTTAAAAAAAATTCAGGCATTTACATAGATGATATCTGTTCTTTCTCTGAGCATGTTTGCCTAGATTCCAAGATGCTTTATTGCTTTGTTCCACAGTCACTTAGTCACTTAGATATTTTTTTAAAGTCTATGGGCATGTATATCAATAACATACCCTTGTGAAGAAGAGTGAAATCTTAGAGTAAGAAAAAAACTTTAATTGTATGAAAACACCTACTAATCTTTCATATGTCCCTTTCAGTCTATGAAGGTTGCAGCTACTGTCTCTATTACCTTAAGAGCTCACTGATTCTTGAATCCCTATTTATTCAGTGCTCTTTATGTATTCTGTGCTATCTGTGTAAATTGGATATATATTTGTGATGGAAACAACTAAAATTACAAATACATAAATCTAAAACACATTCACTATGGTGAAGGAAGTGAAGAGAACATAGAGATAGATAATATCTGGGAAAGACCTATGTGTGTAAATTTTACACTGAGTGGTAAGGAAGTTAGATCTTACCTTTCAGAACATGGAACTTCAAAGTTTTGATCAGAGTAGTGAAAGAGTGGGATGTGTATCTTCCAACAGAGTTTTGGGCTTCTCTAAAAAGAGTATGTTGGAAAGGGATGTGGCAGTTGAAGTAGGAAGGCAACACGAACAAAAAGGAGGATGCTATGGTGTTTCAGAAGAGAAACACGGATAGCTAGGAGTGCAGCACAAAGTAGAAATGGGGAGCTTGTTTTTTAGTAAGTAGATTTGTTAACAGTTTATATGTTGAGGCTTCACACAAGCTGGGCATCAAATATGATTAATAATTTTTTTCAAATTTATACACTAAACATGAGAATATATACTCCAAATGCAAGAGGTAACAGGAGGAGCAGGGTTGTGCTTTGTTTTTACATTATTTTGATGGAGCATAAAGAGGATCGTGAATTCCATTTTTGAATTGTTAAATGTGAAAATCTAGGGATCCATCTAACCAAGGATGTGAACTAGACAGCTGCATATTTAGAAATGAAGTTGAGATTGATTTCAGAAATATACTTTGGAAGTCATTGTCACATATGTCTTATTTAAAGCATTGGAACAGATGATCATATGGAAAATCAAAGTTAAGTTTTAAAAGGGAGAATAACTGAGCAACAACATAATATTTAGAGGTCAGTAGTAGAAGAAAAACCTATAAAAGAGATTGGAGAGGATAGTCCAATGGATCTGGAAGCAAGAAAAATAAGTATTTTATAGGATTTACTTGTTACCTAAGTCATGTGATTTGAAGAGCTTAGGTAAAATAAGTTTTAAACAAAAAAAATGACCTTAACCTTAGCCTTAGTGGTACCAGGGATTAATGACACCAAAAATCAGTCAGATAAATAAAATAGTATGTAGAGAAGTCCAGGCAAGGTCTTACAGGACAAGAGATTCTACAGGTTTTTGTAGGTTGACAGAATGAAAGTGAACAGAAAGACTAAATTTGTGAAGGGCTACAGATTGGGCAAAGTCTTCAAGATCAATAAATATGGGAGCTATGAATTTAAGAAGGATGAGTAAAATCCACGCCATAAGAGACAAGAGTTTTAGTTTCTTCCAGTACTGTACTAACAGGCACATTTCAACCATGTGAAGTTCTATTTCCATTAACATTATTCTTTAATCTCAGAAACCAGCACTGTCTTTAAATACAATACCTTTCTACTCAACATCTTCGGTAGAACAGGATG
The DNA here is from genome assembly GCA_004363535.1 of Dasyprocta punctata. Lineage (NCBI taxonomy): Eukaryota > Metazoa > Chordata > Mammalia > Rodentia > Dasyproctidae > Dasyprocta > Dasyprocta punctata. The sequence goes on from RJWM01023759.1 coordinate 10,678, forward strand.
ATACACTTCGTTTTCAGTTGAACTTGCCAGGAACTGAAAACGAATTATATACTCTCATTGCAAATTAAAATCTTAAATTTAAGGATTAAAATTATATCTAATTTTCTCATTTCATATTATTATAAGGGTCCAACATATCTTTTCGCATTAAAAGAAAATCAAGTGAAAAATTTGTGCAAAACTCTAAGGAAACAGATTTCAGTACAAACTAAAGTAAATTAGGTAGAAGAAAAAATTACTAAACTAACAAAACCTAATGAAAGATGTGGATAAACTAAAATCATGATTTTAACTGACTTTTCTAAAAATTATTTTTGTTTCCTAAATTACTAGTTTTATTCTGAAAGCCAGCAAATTGTTTTCTCAATTTAAAAAAAGTTGATCTCTGTGGTATATTCAGGGTCACAGTTCATAGTCACACCCCGTAGGCATGGATGGAGGAGCACTTCAAGTCACTCAAGGCTCACACAGAGCAGTGGGGTAAACAGGGACACTCTGTGAAATCTCTGTTTAACTCATACATGTGAACTCTGTGAACATATGAATATATATAACTCTCAGGGTGGGTATCTGTGTCCTATGTATGTGTATATTTTGTATACACATATACTTATGTGCATATAAACAAGTTATATGCATAAGACAGTTATGCATATTAATGTGCATATATATATATAAAATGCATGTAAAAATGTCTTAGTTTTCTTCAAGTTATTTGCTCACTAAAATACTATTGCCATTGGGGTTACTAAGTATGGAACAAATCATACTATGAAAAGAGTCAAAATGTTTAAAATTATATGATTCTACAACCAATGAAGAGACCCTTCAATGACATTTCATGTAGCTTTATGTCCTGCTCTCCAGATTGGCAATGTGTTTCACTGAACCATGCTGTTAGCTGGCTACTGACTAATACTGTGATGCTGTCACTAGCCAAAAATACATTTGAAAATGTTCAGCCAAGTTATGTACCTTCAAATTAACCTTAATTAAAAGAACATAATTGGACTTTTACCCCTACAATATACTAATAAAAGATACATGGTAAGATGGGGTGCAAAGGAAAATAATGATATGGGGGAACTCTAGCTTAATTCATGTCACATTTCCAGCCGCATAAATTCCCTGAAATTCCCTTTGTACACTTATTGGATTATACTTTTGGCATTTCTCCTTACAGCTGCTGCCTGAGGCAACCTACTTGATTTTCGCCTATGTTGTTCGGGGCATAAACACAGAAGTAGAGGTAAACTTTCAGTGAGAATGAGGCCAGCCTCTAAATCCTTACTCAAGCCATTTGGCTGACCTCATCATCCTTCTTACAGGTGCCTGGAAATGAATTCTGCCCAGAAGTATCCCCTCTTGTGGAAGCCTCTGCCCATGACCTCTGATTATTTCATGAGTCTTTCACTGCTTTCAAAATGACTGTAAATTCCCTGTCCATCAGCACTGAGACACCCTGCCTTAAAGGATGTACTGAAAACACTTTCAAAATTACCCATTTCCCAGTCTGGAGGATTCCAGGAAACACAATATCTTGTATACATCTTTTAGTCACAGAACACATTTTTCTTTTATGAATAATTAAATTTTTTCCAGAACTAAGCTTTCTGATCCTTTTGCTAATTTTCTTCTTTTCTGTTTTCATTCATGTTGGGCAGCAGTTTGGCTGGTGTGTACTCTACTTTTTAGTGATTGATCACCCAAAAGATACTATATCTAGAGCAAGTACAGAAGAATGACTAAAGTCATGGATTCTGGAAATAAGCCACTGAATTTGAATGATGCCTCTATAACTTAAGATTTTTGTGACTTTAGGCAATTTATTAAACTTATCTGAGCTTCAATTCCTCATCTGTAAATGGCAATAACAATAATTACTGGCCTTGTGGATTTCCTGTGGAGGGTAACATGTTAATATAGCTAAAATGTAGGCATACAGAATAATGTGATCTATAATGCACTCATAATGAGATCTTTTAAAATATTAGGTATAATGTTTTATTTGCCATTGAAGCTATGCTCTGAGCAATAATAAATATCACTATGTAAACCTTTGACTTGCCTTAAAAACGCACCACTCTGAATACTCTAACATAGACCCAAGGAAGCATCTTTTTCTCCCATTGGATGATCCCGTGAGAGATAAACAACTGACACATTCTACGCAAGACACCAAAATAATAGTCTTACTAGCTTTGAGCTTGCAGTACTCAGGCAGTATAAAGCCAAGTTGCTGCAAATAACAAAATGAAAGAGGAAGGGGAAAGAGAGGAAAGGTGACAGAACAAATGGGCAAGTGTCTTTGCGTTCAAGGTGTGCCTTCCATGAGCTACTCATATTCACTGTGGAAGACAAACTGTACCTGGCCTCTCTTTAGTTCATGGAGCAGAATAATAAATAGTATTGAAACAATTGGTGAAGCATTGTCCCAAATTTTTAACCAGCAGAATGGTCTCTCCTGAATCCATACACACCGCAGGAAACCGCAGCACCTCCTTCTGTGGATGCATGGTGATGGCAGAGAAGTACGGAGCAGTATGAGAGAGAAATAGCAACAGCAGGGAACCAGCTCAGACCCCAGCAGTGGACTTGCAGAAAGAACACAGACTTTGAACATGCTGTTACTACTCCAAAGGCAAGACCAAGGTAAGATATGTGAGTTTGTTGGAATGATTCCTTAAATAAATTTCCTGCAATTTCCTGTGTTATAGAATAATTCGCTTGATGTTTATTATGCAGCGTTGCTAAGAAATGTGGAGATCCATTATGGGGAAGATAAGTCCATGTGGGATACACTGTGATGTGTACAAACCACTCACACACTGGTTTTATGTGGCAATAATGGTTAAGGAATGTGCTTTCTACCACATGTCATGACATGGTAAAATTTCAAAATATCTGTGAGCCTTCTAATACAGTCCCAGGAAAGAAATATTTGAATAAGCCACATTTATTCAACAGAAATCCTGACTCTGAAATACAAGTAAATGTAGAGGGGTTAAAATCCAAGCTTTGATGTGGAGAATCTGGAGATGATTGGAGAAAGGGACAATGCCTCTATTTTACTGATGTCTGTGCTATCAATAGATTGAACAGCAAAGGCTCCAAAGGTTAGAAAATGCCAGGATACACTTATGTGAGTTCTTGATCACCAAGGCAAGAGAAAATAAAATATATGCAGTTTTGTAGCACGCTATAGTTTTTCAAAGGAAGCTAGAGAGGAAAGCATAAGAAAAACAGCCAGTTAAGACTTAATCAAGAGCTGTTAGGAGCAATATATGACCCAGTGCCACATTCTGCCACCAACATCAATCTCCCTGTGATGGCAGAACATCATTGTGATTCTGATTATTTCAAGCAAATGCCAAAGGCGAGAGAGTGGTTATGAGCAATTAGGAAAAAAATAGAAATAGTTCAAGAGGCATGATACATATCAACTCAAAATATGTATCTTGCTGTAAGTTGAGGTATTGGTGGACATAATAGATGGCTGGAATGAGCATTTCCAAGTTTCAGCTTCATAAATAGGTGCAATATCACTGGGCAAGTACATGGGATTGCTTCAAAAGAACACCCCACCTTTTGCTAAGTGTGTGTGTCACAATTGGAAATTATGTTTGCAAGAGATTCCTTCTTAGAATTGAACAAAATCCATGGTACTGAATTGAGTAGGGCTGCTGGTAGTAAGTATTATCTCACAGGAGCTCCTATCCTGCAGTAACCTGAGAAAAATGCAAATACTGCAAAGTGATTATGCTAACACGAACAAAAAGTCTAGACAAAGAATCTCAGAGGGCTACAATTATTTAGTGCTTCTATGTGGATTACTGATCATATTCCCCTACAATGATTGTTGGCAAAACTATCAGTAGTCTGAATATGCTAAGCACATAGCAGGAGCCCCAATTGATGCCAGAAAAGAAATGGACCCAGGACTTACAACTGGACTGATTTTTCTAACTGGACTCAGTTCTAAAGTCTTTCTTCACTTACGACACAGATTGACTGACGTCTTGGCATGTTGCCCTTTCATGACCTTGTGTTATGTTGTATAATTAGACAGAACCCAGAAAATACCACAAGGCTTTTTCAAATATCAGCCTACAGGCAGGAGAGAAAAGAAGCCAAATACCATATAAAGCTTTTTTTTTTTTTTTTTTTTTTTGACACTAGAAGTTTTCAAATACCCAAGCACATAAAAGAGTAGACTAAAAACTGAAACAAAACAAGCCCAAGGGATTCCTGAGGGAGAGTTATCTCATTTTATGTGGCTCAGTAATAGTGAAGTCAAATCAATTACAGAACATAAGGAATTTTATCAGCGAGCATGCTGGGAATTTTTTTTCAAGATGGATTCTTTGAGATATAGTATCAGTGTACTAATGGTGTATTTTAAAGTTATAAACTACGTCCTTTTTCAATAAACTAGCTAAAAGAAAACTAGCACAGTTCTCAGTGATTATGACAGCAAAGAATGAAAGAAGAAAAAGATGCTGTCCAAAGTGATATTGTCAGAAAGCATCATTTCAAATGGCAGAAATTATCACTAATTGAGAGGCACCAAATAGTCATGCCTCATGGGTAGTATGTGGCAAAAGTTACTGTAGCTTCAGAAATATTTCCCAGAGATGCTGAGAGTAATACACAATGTCTTTGAAACACAACAAGAAAGAAAACACTGAAGATGATCTGACATCCAGGAAAAGAGAAGGCACTAGATATTGGTGGGCAGTTGCTGTAGTTCAAGAGAGTCTAAAACATTTAACTTTGTCTTTGTTTTGTTTTATTCTTTGTTTCTTTGAAATTCTGGCACCTGTGAGGAAAATATGGTAAAAAGAGTAGGAGGGATATTTTGCCCTTTCAGGAAGGTGTATTTGGAATGATTCTAGACTGAAACATATATTTTTCCATCAGAATCAGTTACTCTTATCTTAGCAATAAACTATTTTAAGAGTCACACCAAATCATATCCCATCAATAATTTAAAATGTATTCTCTCTTCCATGAAAGTTATGGAGTCTTTTCATCATAGACTTCTTCCTTGAAGCCCTGCTAACTGAGACAGTGTTTTTGATTCAATTTCTACAGAGAGAATTTAAGTAGGCAGAGTATTTTAAATATGGTGACTAATCTTTAATATCCTTAGGGAACCCGTAAGTCAGAAATCTCTGCAGAATACTGTCCACGGCTTGGAGGCTATCCTGTCCATTGCAAACCTTTGGTTGCCACCAGATTTTACTCCTTTTCAATCATTTCACCATGAGAATTTTGGCTTCCCACTGATCTTAGTCTTGAGGTCAGTTTCAAGGGGCAGTGAATTACCTTAATCTGGTAAGAAATTCAACTGAAAATTTTCTGGCAGCCATTCATCATTTGGCAACAGCAGCAGCTCAGATAGTACAGTGCTCCAAAGGTTGGAAGGTCAACAGCACCCAGGGCATTCATTCACTTCCAGAAGTTCTCAAAGCATTTTGAAAAACTAGAGACAGGCTAGATTAGAGGTGAATGTCACCTTCTCTCAAATTTTCTGTGTTCTATAATAAAACACCTAAAAATAAGTTCCCAGTGATTGATACTTGCAGAAAAGAGGTGTGAATGTGTGTTTTCAAAGGCTTGCTTCTTTAAAACAATGATGGAAGAATCAAGCCCATTTTTCATGAGTAAATTCTAAAATGCCAAAACTAGCTTCCCTTTCAGATTCTTTGGGCAAATACAGAAAAGTGAGCAAGGATCTTGCTTTCCAAATGTAGAGCACAAATGGGATGAATTTGAGAATGTTAAGAATAGGGCAAAGAGAAGAGAAAAGAAAGTGATCAGAGAACAAAATATAGAAATTCTGGGCGACAACTCATGAACGGCTTTACATGAATGGGCCCGGTGGTACACGCCTATAATCCCAGCACTCAGGAGGATCATTATGGGCTGGAGACCAACCTGAACTACAAAGTGAGCTCAAGGCCAGCCTGAATGAGACCCTGTCTCAAAAGAAAAGAAAACAAAACAGAACAATAACAACAACAACAACAACAACAACAACAACAACAACAACAAAATAGCTTTGCGTGTACTGAAAGGCAGCCTGATGGGAAAATCTATATTTTCGTCACAACCTGGATGCTGTGGTTTTCATGGCTACTATAAGTTTATACACATTGAAAGACAATTAGTCTTTCATTCATGTTTCTCTTAGTCTCAGAAACAAAGGTACCAATTGCTTTTGGTCCAAAAGATCATTTCAAAAATGTTTTTTATAGTAAATTATGTTGAGAGACAGAGTTTATAAGTCCTTAGACACAGAGCAGGTGTTTTTCTTGCCCAAGCACGTTCACTAAACTTGGGCTTTCCTCCTGTGACACAACTCACTATTGGAACAGATATTGCTCAGTTCCTCCCATAGTCCTCTGTGAGGATTGAAGCAGGAGACCCACTGCTGCCATGATGGATGCGCTGCCTCCCTTGACATGATGCAGTTCTCTGTCTGTGACCCAGGAGTCTCATGGCTCCTGCTAGTATCCATGTATCTGAAGCTAACTGAACACACTGTAAGTACGGTAGAGTCTAAGTCTGCCACAGTCTTGACGATGCTCTGCCTTACAGTACAGTTTGGGTATCCTCACTTCCTGCAATGCCTAGGGAAGGAATTCAAAGAAACCACAAGATTTGAAGGCAAACTGGGTTCAAAGAGGAAAATAGGGTTGCTGTGAGCAGGAATATATTTTTCACATTGTTTCATAGATGCAAACTGCAAAATTTAACAAAGACTAAAAATGGAAAAATGTTTTGGGGAGTAGCAAAGATATTGATATCCGGAAAAAGTAGAGCTAGTAGAAAGAAAATCCAGGATATTCTAATGGTAACAATGAAGGCAATAATTAGCTTACATATGGTACTTTACTGCTTACAAAGCATTTTCACACAAAATATTTTTGAGTCCCAAAACAATCTTTGGGAAAGTCTTCGGTATTTTCTTAATTACACAGTTGGAAAAATTAAAATTTAGAAAGATTGTATAACTTGCTAAAGACCAAAACTAATACATTAAGAAAATAACAGTACAGATAAACCTAAATAAATTAAATAAACCCAAAACAAAGTAAATATTTGGTCATAAGAGCACAGTCTTTATCACAAGTTATTCCTTTTGTATTATTAATCTTTCTTTCCTATTCTGCCCTATTTGCCAAATAAACATGTGTTCCTTTCCTATGTGAAGAATAAAATCCCTTGCCTTAGCTATGATCTTCTTTCCATGGTTAGGGTCCATAAAAGAATTTATATATATATATATTCTTTCTCTCTTCTTTTCCATTCACTTTGCTTTGTCCACAATTCATTTCAAAACACATATTAAAATCCACTTCCAAAGGTTGATGACTGCACACATCTTGGTTATTTCCTTAAATTAGAAAAGAAAGTACTGTTCCTCTTTAGATCGATGAAAATCATTTACTTCTTCTGTCTTTCTTAGTAACTATTTTCCAGTGGTTTTCATGGATCTCATCTTCCAGCTGTCTTATAAATACTATGTTCCCCAGAACCCCCCTCCCTTTCCTTCTCTCCTCAATCAGGCTCCATTGAACCTTCTTATCTATGGTCATGATTTCCTAACCACTCGCAATACCAAGGTACATCTATCCTGTATCTCTGGCTTTAATGATTTTTCTGGCCTGTATGTCAAAGTACCTAATTTACTCCTCAGTTTGATACCTATGGAAGCCTATGGTTCAACTGCAAAATAAAAGCACTCTGGTTTTTCTTTACTCTCTCTCTCTGTCTCTCTCTCTCTCTTTCTCCCCCTCCCCCTTCCTCTCCTCTCTTTCCCTCCTTCTCTCCCTGTCACTGACCCTATCCTTGTCCTTCTCCTTCTTATTCCTTTCCTGGATTGAATGAACCACACTGACCTGGTTCTGTAAGCTGAAATACCCTATCCTTCTTCCTTAGTCCCACATCTAATGGGTGATTGCATTTAGTTCATTTCCCTCCAGATACTGTACTCTCTCTAATATATGCTTACCTCACTCATAACAATGTCTTCACCTTCTGATAACCTTGCATACTCAAAAAGCTTTACTAGTAAAACATCTTTTGAAGTGATTTTTACTTCCCTTTTCTTTCAAGATACGTTTAACTCCTTCTGAAATTCAAGTCTCAAAAATTCATTATCCCCAATTCAATATCCAGCTTGTCTCCCAAAGTTTTTACTAATGGTATTCATGGACTAACTTTATGTGACCATTGCTGAATTTCTCAGCCCCACCTTCAGTTCTAATCCATAAACCCACATAAACACATCCATGCTCACACTCAAATATGTACATAAACCAACAGGCACCACAAATTCTTCCCTAATGCCCAAACTCTTTCAAGTCACTGCACATGTTCTGATAACTGCTTGGACCTTTTTTGTATCTCTCACTTCTATGCAATGCTTTCAATTAAAATTAAAATCCAGTTCCTCTTTCAACTTCTATCCACATGAAGCAGAGCAAAAGCTTTCCTAGAGTCTTACATATAGAACACTCAGAGAATTCATTTCATGGCTTTATCTTCATTTCCCAGTATCACTGTGTCTCTGTGCAAACTGTAAGCACTTTCATTAAAAGTATCACACTATTCATATAAATATTACCAGGACCAACCAGAATGCCCGAGAGTATGAAGTACTAAATATAAATAAATGATGCTAAATAAATAATGAAGGAAGAAAATTAAGTTCCTTGCCTGCATATTGACTTATTTCCTGTCTTGTTCTGTTTTGTTCTAGTTCAGTTTAGTGGTGGTTATTTTGTTCTTTTCCCCTGTGGCGTCTCTTACAATAATGTAGATGGTAGCAACTAAGGAACCACCAGTGAATAACAACCTTTAAATTACCATTGAGTTAAAGTTCGAGTATATCATTAAAATACATAAGTCTTACTAATATTTTTACAGTTTGTGTAACATTATTATTAAAAATTGGACTTATTATTTATACTGAGGAATTATTATCCTTACTGCATATATAAAGAAATAGAAGATTAAAGATATTTTAATGATTTGTCTAATGTTCCAATGGGTGTATTTTACTCCTGTGATATTGATCACACTACCAAATATTTCAGTTCTTCTGACCCTGGGAAGATGGAAGGAGTGTACTTTTCTACACCTTCCTGCGAGCAATACATGGCCATGCGAATTCTCTAGGCAAATTAAATGCAAGGCTATCTCTACCAAAAAGAAGACCTAAGACCCAGCACCCAGTTCACGAGTTTTTCTTTTTTTCTTTTTGTTTCTTTCTCTGCAGAGAAACCTTCAAATTCCAGAGTTGATGACTGCTTTGTCAGTCTAGGACTTAATAGAGCACAGTGTAAGATGAAAGTATCTGCTGACTTGGACTGAAAATGTACTACGAGCAAAAAATAAACTTGTGACTCTTAAGCCACTGAGATTTTGTGAATTTTTCATTCAGAGTACAATGTGGCTCAATTTGACCACAAAAATCGACAGAAATCTGATTTACAGAAATCATCACTTTAACATTAATGTTTGACCACAAGTCCAAATAAAACTGACTTTTGGCAAGTCTGAAAAATCAAAAGACAGATGTCTAAAACACATAAAAAATTATACATTTTTGGGCTGTAAAATAATGAGAGTTTAGACATTCGTAGCTATTACTTTCTTTTGCTTTACAAGATTTACGTATTGAAAGATTCCTGAGACATATGGACAAGGGAAAGCAAAGAAAAAGGAAATTCTATTTGAAGCAGCTCAACAAATAGAAGGCAAAGCCAGAGAAGAGGCAAAAGAAATTATAGAGCCAACATACATTCCAGAAATACAGTCTGGGTCAGGGCCAGAAACAGCTGAGCTAATCAGTGCAATTCAAAAGAAACAGGGTCAGTAAGAGAGACATGCACTATGTGAAATAGGGCTACAGATTCAAATTTCAAACCAAGAGTCCAAGCAAAGTCAAGACATTTTAGGAAAGTCAAGACATTCTGAATTGGTTGTATAATTGAAAAAATCTAAATCAATGGAGAAATAAAGTCCTCTAAAATTAAACTACCTGAGATCCACTATCACAATGTTTATGATGATAATAATCATAACAGAAACCCTGAATTCAGAGCACTTCCACAGAATTTCACATTCAATCATCAGCATAAGCCTATACAGAAATGAAGGTGTACACCACAGCAGAACTCAAACCTAGTTTTATCTGACACCAAATTATGTGTTCTCAGACAGTAGACTAAGTGGCCCTGTGCCATTTATTCTTTTGTCTTGGACAAAGAGAGTAATTATCAGTAAGTGGTTTGGCCTCCCAAAATAGAGCCAATTTCACATAGGGCATAAGACAGAAGTAAAAGCTAATCTCAGCAGGATAAATTGGAAAGAAGGCTCTCATGTGTTCTAAATTTGCTTAAAAATGAATTAAATGCACACATAGGAAGAAGTTGAGTTTGTGTTTCTGCCCTTTCCTTCTCATCTTGTGTGAATCAAGCACAAACCATTTCTCCAACACACATGCTATTAGATCCTCACACTAGATGGAAGGTTTTTTAAAAATGGAAAACCACATATGTCTTCGTTAGAACTGCTTCTCAATTTTCTTGTTATCTTTCTTTCCTTTCCCATGCAGGTTTGGTTTGGTTTGGTTTGGTTTGGTTTGGTTTGGTTTATTGAGATAGGCTCTTGTTAGGTAGTTCAGATTGTCCTTGAACCCCCTATGTAGCCCAGACTGCCCTTGAACCCTCAGCTATCCTCCTGCCTTAGCCTCCTAAGTGCTGGCATCACAGGTGTGGCTGCCACTGCCAGTCCCATGTATATTAAATGAAGAATGCATGAGACTCCAGGGACAGAAAGAGTGACTGTGGATAGAATGATGAAACCTTCTTCTATATTAGGTAGAGCATTTTTGGCTTCACACAGGGCACAGCTCAATACATCAGAGTCAGGGACCACAAATACACGGCCAGGACCAATGCCTTACTTAGCAGTTGGGTTTCCTTGTTTTGCATATATGAAAAAATTTTCAGAGGAAGATTGAGGCTGACAAAATATTAGCATATTAATCCTGGGTTCTAGCTTTTCTTATTTTGGAAATATTAATAAAAAATCAATTGACATATCACAAATTATCACTGGTTTGATATTTGCTGTCACTTATTGTGCCAAGAACTTGTGCCAGCTAATCTGGCAGCAATGTTTAACCCCCCAGGGAGGATAATCTACCTCCTTCCTTGATTTATGGTAAAGATTAAATGAGGTAATACTGGTATATTGTTAATAAGAGGGAACTGAAATTCTAATATTCATCATGATGTTGATGGTTGTTTTATTACATCCTAGATTGAGCACCATTTTGATTCCACTTTTTAGGTGAGAAAACTGAGGCCCAGGTAGTTTATGTAACATTCCCAAGGGTGTACTACTAATAAGTAGAAGACAGACCTGGGACTCCATTATTACCATCCAATATTAGATGTCTGCAAACGTAGTGTTCTTTCCATTAGGTCATGCTGAATATCTCTTTCTGATGAAAGAAACTATTCACTATATTTTAACATTAGCACCCTGGGCCTTAATTTACCACTATCCCATAACTCTACCTCAGCAGCTGCTATAAACTGTATGAAATTGATGAAAGTTCGGAAATGTTCCCATCATAAAAACCCAGGATTTTTCACAAATAATTTAGACGCTATATAACACACTTTATATGTCAAACAAAAAGCTAATCCGAAGTGACAATATGTGGGCAGATAATGAATCACTTGAAAATCTCACGTAGGTTTCGCATAAACGATATTCTTATCCATGAAAAGACTTGGAGTTCCTTAACCCTTTGCAGCACACAGCGACCACAGCAGGAGACATTCACAGGCCAATAATGTGATAAGCTCAATTCTCTACATGGCAGGAGTGAGAGCTTTCTATCCGTAACTGTTTGGATGACTTTATATAAAAAAGTAGAGAAGAAAATTATCCTTCCCTCCCACGTATCAGTGGAAACGCTTCCCACGGAGGGACTCAGCCTGAAACCCTAAACAGGAGCACGGTCACAGCATGCTGCAGGCAGCCTCAGCAGGCGCCACGTTAGCTGCCTCCAGCATTTGTGGGGACAACACAGGACTAAGGCTGCCAATAGCACCAGAAGCTTCCACCTTGTGAGTAGAATCTAGTCTTATAGCAGAAAAAAAAATCCTGACTCTTCATGCTGCAAAATGTGGCACCTTTCTACTCAATCGTCAACAGTATTTTCAAACAGCCAAGAGAACACAGCATTCCCTCTCTATTAATATAGTAATTATAAACAGTGCTATCACTACCAATATGCTAGGTGCTGTCCTTATTTCATATATATAGTTCATTCCATTTAAGACTTACAACTTTGGACCTATTTTTTTTTTCTTATCTTATTATTTTACAAGCACAGAGATGAGACACAGAGATGTTACATAACTGACCAGAAGCCCCATATCTAGAGTGAGACCAGTATGTCTACACGAGATGTCTGATGTGTTACCTGCCTAACCAAGAAAGCTGCACCAGTATCACCCTATCGAGACTCTATTCACTTCAAGAACAGTCTTCCCATTGATAGAGTAATTGTAGTTACAGTGTATATCATGGCAATTGTGAGAATTCAAAATCAGAAGAGTGGAGAAGAGTGATTTGAGAAAGTAATTACTACGGTGCGCCACATGATTAAGTTTCCCAAAGTTAGGGACTACATGAGTTCATTTATCTTGTTCAAGAGTTTCACAGCCCCATTTCATTTAAAAAAGCATATAGATTATTTAATTATTTAATATATAGTATGAATACTCTTAGCACATTGCAAATTTAGCTTTAAATCAACAACTAATATTTACCCATTTAATGTATATTAGAATTGCTTATTAAAAGGCAAAAAATGTCAAGAGGTGAATCCAATATAACACTTGTCTGATAGAGTTGCAAGAATATCATTGCTTCAATACCATATTGTATTATGAAAAATTTGACCTTTAAATGCATTCAAGAAATTTTCACATGTACTGAATAGCATGAGAAGTGAATTGCTTGTATGATCTTCAAATGTATGGTTCCAGGCTTTTTTATTTTTGCAATGCCAAAGCATTCTAAAAGTGAGATTCTTTGTTTCTTAAATATGCAGGAAATGTCTTGGAGGAATAAATCTAGCACTTTTATGTTGTCTTAGCTATTTAGTGGCATGTATAATGATCATGGAGTGGGAACTAGTTTTCCATTCACAATTAATCTATATTTTGTCTTCTCATAATATACATTCTAGCAATGGTCTTTAAAAAAATACTGTGTCTCTTACTCCTACCAATTTACTAAATATTTAAGCTTAATCTCAGGACATTTCAATTTTATACTTACAATAACTTTTATTGTTGTTTGCTTTAAGCATTTATACAAATTGATTACCAATTCAAGCATTCTTACAGTATAATGATGCACCCTTGCTTACAATGCTTTTACTTTACGTTGATGGAGCATTACTTTACGTTGATGTTCATTTAGTGGAAGATGAACTTTGAGATTTTTCTGAGCTACAATACTCTCTAGCAACCCTGGATAGTTAGTGTGAGCTGCAACTTCTAGTGAAAGGTGATCATGAAGATAAACAATGGCAACTCGACATGGTAATGTGTTGCTAAGCTATGATGTTTGGCAAGTTATATATATAAGTTAAATATATTTCCAAGTGACACATTTTCAGCTAAAAATGGATTTATTTGTAAGTAATATCATTGTAGGTCAAAATACGCTGTCATATTCCCATATTCCTTAGCTTATAAAATATAATTACTTGCTACCTTAACTTGCGATGTGGCTAAATATGACTCACCTCTCATCCTCAAATATACATGAAATCTCCATTTTATCACTATCATTTTCTTTGTCGTTTACATTATACCTACTTTCAGGATACTTGTCATCCTACTTTTTCCAAGAAGTCTTTTTTTTCCTACTTCCAAATAAGAACTAAAATCCTCTAGCTCCTTGAACTTTGCTTGATTTCACTTACAAGATTCTGTCCACGTATAGAATGATTTTTTCATTGTTTCCTACTCTCCATTAAACCAAAAGTTCTTTGAAAGAGGGGTCCATCTTTGCTCATATTTGTACCTCCTGCAGTGCTAGGATAAATTCCCTCCCTAGAGATATTTCCTAGAAATACTGACTTAATGATTGGATGTATCACAGTAGCAAGGCCAATACAAAATTTGGAAGTTACAGGCAGATCATTTTGTGTCATAAAGGAAATATGAAGTATAAGACTGAAGGCACACATATGTAATCATTTTGCACCAAATTTTCCTTTTGATAAGTGGGCGAATTGTGCTTTCTGTGACTTTACACAGTTTTGAGTGTGAGGATGATTGTTCCATGTAAAAAATTTCTGACTTGTCCAAACATAGCGATAGTGATATTTTTAAGATTATTGCCTAAACATGTACACATGTGTAATCATAGATTTAGAACTCTCCTTAAAGTTCTCAGCAATTTACTCGTGTACTTACTCAGAGAACCTCAGCTCTCTAGGTAAGGAAGCTAAATAATGCTTTCAAATCCAGTCTTTTTGGAGTATAGAGTATTTATTAGCTTTCCTTAATAATGCCATGTATCCTATATGTGTGTTAATATTTGCTACTTTCATCAGATTTATTTCAGTACATTTTCAGTCCCCTTTTGTGTTTAGCCATTTTCTCTGCTTTTTCTTCACATCCTTCGATTCATTCCTGGTGCTCATCTTTTACGAGCCACGCCATCACTCTGCATAATAGTACCAGCTGCTTCTAGTTATGCTTCTTTTGCTCTAACATTCTGTTGATTCCTCTTCTCTTTCCCACATCTTACATGTTATCCTGTAAGTCACCAAATTTTCCTCTGCACTGGCAACATTCTCATCACATTTGCTTTGCATTTTTTCCTACTCATCATATTCTAAATCCTTTGTTACCTCCTATTTATCAGTTGCTTTATTTTCTTTCCTCGATGCCTAGACCCAGCTCCTGCTTATATTTTTAGCCCAAAATCATTTTATGTAAAAGATATATTCCTGAAACTCTATGAATTAAAAAAACTTCCAAGCAAAATCTCACATGCAAAAAGAAACTTACTTTAAAACAGCCTACTGTAGAGCAAATTGTCATGACCTATTGTTTAGATCAGTACACACACTAAACATGTTCCCATAAGGTGCTCACACCTTCCTTCTCTTTTTGGAATTCTCTCATTCTAATTCTAGAAAGTGTGGATGACTCCCTAATTCCAGTCCTTTTGCAATGGCTATTTACCAGAAAGAAACGGGATCACTTGCCCTTTCCTCTTGACAACTGAGTAAGACTCTACTGACTCATGTAAAATGTTGTTTTTCATTTCGCCCTTCACTTTCTCATTGCCTTTGCTGTCTGTTCCCCTGTTGCTCTGTTTCAGTACTGTCAGGCCTCCTTCCAGTCCCTGGTTCTGCTTCTACTACAGCTGCAGTGGTTTCCAAACCATTCCTCCTCTCACATCCTACTTTCTTTTCTTCTAGATTTGAGGTTTGATTTGATTTTACCCTTTCTTGTGTTCTCACACATGCAAAACTTGTTTCAATTCAACCTAGTTGTGAACACGAGAGACAGGTCTGCATCTATCCCCCTCATGAAGAGGCTCTGTGATCTGTCCTCGTAAATGAAAGATACCTTGTTTAACAACAATGTAAAATGAAATCACATAATGAAAATAAACACTCACACTCGGCATATTTCTGAAGTTGTGAAAATTCCGAGGGGCTGAGGTGGGCCCATTTTTCCTGGTTTGTCATGGTGGACACAAGGATTTCTCTTACATACCACGCGGGGGATTCTTTATTTGGGTGCTGGGAAGAATTGTGTGCTTCAAAGACTCCACATGGTATATTTCATGATGAGATACTTCCAGCTTTCAAAATATGCAATTTGTCCACATGGAACTGCTGTGGATGTCTGCAGTTTCAATAGCGTGTTAAAGCACTGTGAAAAGAAAAACACACAGAATAAATGATTAGCATTATGGCACAGAAAGAAAAACTGTGTGATTATAAGCTGCTAACAACTGTCAATCTTTTAAATGATGCATTTCAAATTTATTTTACTTTGTATAGTACTAAATATTTAATTTTTATTAATTTTTATGATTTTTGATATATATCTCCTAAAAGTATATCACATAAATAAATTAAGAGTAAAAATATGAGGAATATTTTACAGGGTCTACCTCTAAAAAAGAAAAATTTTTGTTGAGTTTTATGAATTCCATACTCCAAGAGCAGACAAGGACATCATTTTTATCAGTCTGAACCCATCCATACTTTAAAACCTAAATATTTCCTCAAATATCTAGACCCAAATTATTAAAGAAGTATAATGAGCATTGTAGGTCAATGCATGCAAAACTTATTAATTTACTACAGTTTTAATACCTGGTTGGAATGATACCTAGGAGGAGGAGATAAATTTTCCACCATGCAAGTTTATTTTGGGGGTCTTATAAATTTTTTGTCAAGCAATCAAATAAAGAGAATAATTTTAGTTTTGTCATCTTTAAAATGTTTTTCAATACATTTGCTAAATTAAAGTAATTCCAAATATCTGAAAGACTTGCTTAATGATGGTAGATGATTCTAGTGTGAATCATGCTTTAAAATAAATGCCTGGGTTGTCATGGACTTTAGATTCTCTGGCAAATATACAAAGGTAAACAAAGTGAAAAGCCATCTGGTTTCAGCTTTGTATTGGAGACTATTGTCAGTTGCTCAGTAAACAATCAGACAAACTATCTTTATAGAAAAGGAAGTATTTAGAAAGAATTGTTTTCTGGTATTATTGATAAGATTTATACAGGTGTCATTAACCACATTTGCAAGGTCCACTTGGTCTTATGGCCTTGTCCTTCTTCAGCATCTCTTTACTGTTCTATAATAACAACACTAGGAACTCACTGCCGTATAATTTTTGTCATTTTTGCCTTAAAAAAAAGAACACCATCAAAAAAAATAATAAAACAAAGCAAAAAAAGCTCTTCTCTTAGCTTCTTGCACTTATCAGTATGAGATTGGCAGTTTGTTACTTAATGAGTAAAACAAAGCAAAACATCGTATGTTATGAGTGCAAATTGCAATGGAAAATAAAAAGGAAAGGGGCATGTGACAGTCACTCCTCTGTGTCTTCTACCCAGTATCCTCCTGCTGATTTCATCCTTCACACTGATTTCATCCTAACTCTTTGTTTCTCTCCAATTGCTTGCAGCTTTGGCATAGTATGGTGTGTTCTGTCCTCCTCTATCCAGAGGGACACAGAAGGTTCGGTCACATTTAGCACATTACATCCTGTCTCCTGGGGCTTTACAATATTGAATGGAATGAATCAAGGGTGGGGTGAAAACAGCTGTACCTATTATTTATTACAGAAATAATTGGATACCTGTACCTGTCCAAGCCTGACACTCCAGCTATCTTGTTACCTGCTGAAGTTAATGATATTCTTTTAGCAAGAATTAATTGTATTCAGATATTACATGTGTGTAGGGTACAGTTGTAATTGAGTTAAACATTTTAAATAAATATGTTAAATATCAAAGATTAAATGGGCACAAATCTGTTTCTGTTGCCCAAAAATCTCAACTGATGATAACAGCAGTTCGTTTGTTTATTCTAACAATGTCTGTTGCGCTCCCTTGGGTAACATTCAAAATGCTAAGATACTGTAGGTATAGCAAAGATAACAAAAAACATACAAAGCATGAAAGTAATGCTAGTTGCAGTAATTTATTATCATTATTGAAGGCTTACAATATTGGGTGGAACTCTACCAACAGCACTTGTGTATTTGGTTACTGAACTTTCACACCATTACTCTGGAAGGGACGGACTATTTCAACATATGAGGATAGTGAGCCAGGGTGACTGCAGTCTGGTAGATTTGGCAGAGACCATTAGAGGTCTCCTCAGTATCCATTCTCCTTGAACCCTAGGTAACAGAACACTAATTATAGGGGGTGAATATATCTCCTTGCATACAACCACATCCCGGGTTTCCTCACATAAAGAAGTGGTCGGTGAGATATATGAAGCTACTGGTAGACCCATAAAGGAAAATTCATTGGAATAAACAGCTGGAAAGAAGTCTTTTAAGCATCTCCATTGTTTCCTCTATCTTCCCACCTGCATGTTGGCACATTGGCTGTAAATCCAGCAGTTTCCTATACTGTCAAGTTAAATTTCAGAATGGAAACCATGAGCTAAGCAGAGGACAGTGCAGTAAAGTAGGCTTGAGAGGGCACATGACTTATAGCAGAACAAATTTGGGCTATTTTTTGCTTTTGTAACTTGAATTTCAGTAGAGCAGAGATACTCATTAGACACGCCAGCAAGAAGCCAGTATTTGGAATGATTTCAACGCTAAGTACAGAAGTGTGGATGCTATCTCAAAGGCAATAAGAAATAATGAAAGGACTACAAAAAAGGCTAGAAAACTGATCACTTTGCATTTTGAAAGAAAAAATGTCAGGGGCCAGGGATTTAGCTCAATGGCATAAGTGTCTGCCTGGCAAGCGCAAGGTCATGAATTCGATTCATGGTAACAAAAAAAAAAAAAAAAAAAAAAAAGAAAAGAAAGAAAAATGTCAATACCTTTGTTTGGCTCCTTTGTCTTTTATTGCTACAATAGCTTCTTAATTACTCATTGAGCTCTCTCCTTTTCTTAATGTGGTTAATTCCCAAATCCCATTTGCTCTTGAATGATCATGAAGTATAGTGACTCACAGGTCATCTGACAAGTTACCAACAATTGATTAAGAAGTTGTAACAGAGATACTTAATCAACCCCATCAGAGCACAAAACCACTCTTGGTGCCTCTAGTTCTAGTATCAGGAGATAAATATTAGATGTTACAAGTTAAATAGTCTATGATAAAATATTATACCCAAAGAAATAAAAGACAGATGGAGAATGTGTGTGCATGAGTTGGTGATTTTAAATTGAATGACCAAGTGAGACATTGCTCAGCAGAGAGTGTTATGGTTACAATCTAAAGCCCTCAATTCATGTGTCATTTTAAATTTAATTTTCTTGGACTTAATCAACTGGGTTGTAGGTGGAGATATGTTTCCTAGTGAAATCTTTTAACTAGTTGAGCCAGTACATCCCAAGCCTGTGAAAAGAGAAATGTTGCTCAGAGGTAAGCTATTCTTCATGCCTCAGAGGGCGCTGAGAATGACAGCAGTGCTTTCTTACATTCTTTGCCTCTTCATAAATGGGGAGAATGTGACATATTCAATAGGGAATCCCTAGGGTGCATTCACAGACTTCCTACTCCCCTGCAGAGGCGTTCTTTAGGCACATAAAATGAGTGCCAGGAGGGATCCACTTTACCGGCTTTTGGAAAGCAGTCTAATTCTGGCTTTCTCATCTAGTCAATAGATGTGCCACTTTGCTTAGTTGCTGGCAGGAAATAATTATGCTGGAGAAGTTGAAGAAGGCTTTTTGGCCCATTATAACTGGGCTAACACACATTCTCCACAATTAAGGAAGGAATCAATTTCTTCATGAAGAAGTCATGAAGAGAATAATTCATTAGGATTATTGGAATAATTCATTAAGATTACACTAATGGATTATTAAATGTATAATTGGATTTATAATTATTTATTAATTTAACTGTGGAAAGAGTTGTATACTAAGTCCGAAGCCACATGGGGTATTCTGCCAGCTGCTGGGGATGTATCATGACTGGCTAGGTAGATATGATATCTGAGCTACTGGATCTGGTTTAGGATTAAAGATCTATATTAAATAAAATGACTATACCAAGTAATCATAAACTGTAAAAAGTTATATGGAAAAAGGCAACAGAATTCTGTAAAATTCTGGATTTCTAGATCAGTTTGGAATATACAGTAAGCGGCCTATCTAGGAAGATTCGTTTAAACCAAATAATGAAAGTTGATTAACATTTAAGCCCTTGAGTGAGGCCAAAAATAGCCTGAGAGGTAGCCCAGAAGTGAGGGGAAAAACTAGAAATATTTAGAACTCTAAAGAAGGCAATTGTGATTGGATCCTGGTGAGCAAGAAACAGCAGGGCACAAGGCCAGCTGGAAAAATAGTTCAGGCTACGTCATGACTTTTCTTAGGGATCAGATTAAGGATAGTGCATGATTTTGAAGAAAATTATAAAACCACTAAAGGATTTGAATCAGAAGTTTAACTCTTCTCACGTGTCCTTTAAAATGCTCATTCTGACCAGTAGATAGGAAGTGAACAAGAATAGAAGTGGGAAAATCACTTAGTAGGCTGTTCCAATACTAGAAAAGAGCTCAGGGCTGTAAGGAGAGAAGTGACTACGAAGATGAAGAGAAAGGCTTAGTGAAGATGTGTATTTCAAACAGGAATTTATAGCAGACAAATTACATTGTATGCAAGATAAGGGAAGCAAGAATGACTCCTGTATTTCTGACTTAAACACAAGGAATGAAAAGGTAGAATTTGAAGAATTTTCTCATAAGGGAATTCCAGGGTTAACAAGAAAAATTTCAATATTTTATTTTGGAACTTGCAAAATTTGAGAAGTGAGGCACTGGATCATATTAGAGATTTGGAGAAGGATAAATCAGGGAATTTATTACCCCAACTCCTTCCTAGCTAAGTCACTCTAAGAGGGATGTGTTTTCCCCTGGGGCATGACTCTTGTCTCAGCCCATTTTATGCTGCTATAATAGGATCTCAGAAAGTGGGTAATCTGTCATGAACAGAAATATGCTTCGTTACAGTTCTAGAGTCCAAGACAGAGTTGATAACATCTGGCAGGAGTCTTTTTCTGTGTCATCACATAGCAGAAGGTAGAAGAA
>RJWM01023760.1:0-31841 GCA_004363535.1 Dasyprocta punctata
AAAAAAAATCAGAACAAAACAAAACAACAGTAAGAACAAAACAAAGCCACCAGCAAAACCAAAAAGAAAAAGACTTAGTGTTGTTTTAGAATATGTGTGTGTATAAATAATTAAAAATTAAAAGATCCAATTTGCAACTTTTCTGCAACTTCTTCACTGAGTATTTGTGGACCACAAGCAGAGTCACCTCAGCTTTTGTGTTTTGTTTTAATGGGCAGCAGACTTGAGGCTTTCTTAATAGACATTTATTTTATTTCTAAGTTTTTATTGTTACATCCAGTAACACATCTTTGATCATAATATTTTTTCATCTTTATGTGAATGTATCAATAGGATACAGTTCTGAAAATGAAATTGCTGAAGAGGTGTATTTGGGTTTCTAGTACCAAAAGGAGTGATCACCTAACTGGTGCATATCCTTGCTTCTGGCTGTACAAAAAATAAAATATACGATGTCTTTCACCCAGGAGTACACAGTCTCATTGGACAGTAAGGAACAAAACAAGGTGGATTCTAGTGAGATGATGAATTATGGATTGTAGAGCCTGCAACGGAGCCGCCATGTTTTGAGGGAAACTGAAGCAGGCTAAAGTTGGCAAAGAAATTGTGGGTTGAGGAGATGTCAACTGGATCTTCAGAAGAATACTGGCTTTAATTTGAGAGAGGCACAGGGCAATCAGAAGAGTGTTGCGGATGACAGGCCATCCTTGAGCGAATTCAGAGCTGCCTCTGGGCATGACAGTGTTCCCACACTGGCAGTGTGTCGAGAGGGTCTCATTAGGCTGAAGAATGCTGATGAAGATTGGAAGAATGATTGAGCAGTAGGGTAAAATTAGAATGTGGAGGATAGGAAAATTCA
The DNA here is from genome assembly GCA_004363535.1 of Dasyprocta punctata. Lineage (NCBI taxonomy): Eukaryota > Metazoa > Chordata > Mammalia > Rodentia > Dasyproctidae > Dasyprocta > Dasyprocta punctata. Next base: position 860 of record RJWM01023760.1, read on the forward strand.
TTGCAGGGGAAAAGAAGTTTTTGAAAATGTATTTGCCCTCTCCCTTTGGAGTAGTCTATAAAAAACAGACTTCTTTACCCAGAAGTCAAAATTAACTGGGTATAGTGGTGCATGCCTGTAATCCCAGCACTTGTGAGGCTGAGGCAAGAGGATTGCCATTAGTTTGAACCAGCTATATAGTTCAAGGCCAACATGAACCACATAGTGGGAACCTGTCTGATGAAAAAAAAAAAGGTCAATTAAACTGTATTATCCATGTCGTGGTTCTGCTTTACTTAGCCTAATATACCAGTAGTCGATGCTTCGCATCATGGCAGATCTCATGTAAGAAGGTTGTCCTGTAAGATTCTAAAGGAAGGGAAACGTTTCCATTGCCTAGTGTTTTACGATATCTTTTCCATGTTTAGATTTGTTTACACACACACATGCTTACCACTGTGTTACAGTTGCCTATAGCATTAAGTGCAGTGACATGCTATCCAAGATTGCCACCTAGGAGTAGTAGGTGGTATTACCTAGCTATGTGAGTGTGTTCTATGCTGGCTAGAAAATGATAAAATTGCCTAACAGCATATTTCCAGATTCCAAGCCCTTTTGTTGGCCTTTTAGGCTTTCCAGTATCTGACTTATGACTACCTCTCCAAACTTAACTGTTTTTCATTCACCTCTTTGTTACCAGGCAAAGCACAACTGCCTGGTATTTACTTATGGGACACCTGCCCCAACTTCAATATTCTTCCCTTAGATCATGCTAAATTTATTACCCACAATTCTGTATGCCAATCCTTGTTATTAAATTTTAGTTCTGATGGATGTGTAGAGGTATCTGCATGACTTTAATTTGCCTTTCCTTTATAACAGGTTGCTTATCATATCGCATATTTATTGGTTTTTCTGCATGTTTTACCCATTTTTCTGTTGGGGTTATATTACCACCGTGAAACAATTACAGGAGTTCTTTCTATATTTTGGGCACAGTTCTTTAAATATTAATTTTTTTCATCAATAAAACAAGGAGAATGATGAATGCTTCCTGAAGAGGGTTGTTGTGAAGACTAAGGAAAATTTGTAAAGAATTTAACACTGGTATATAGTAAAGGACTGAAAACATTTTAGCTGTTTTTTTTTTTTTATTATTGCTTTTTAAATTTCTTTAAAGTTTTTTTTTTTTTTACATAATAGTTAACTGGAGGACTTACTATTGCCATTTTAAACTTTGTAAATACAAGTGCCTTCAGTATATTCTTACAAACGTAGTTTTTACCGTGTTCAATGTCTGTGGTCATAGTAATCGTGGAGTTTTATAGTTAGAACTGTTTGAAACCTTTTGAAGAGTGAAGAGTTAATTTAAATATTTAGCTGTCAAAGGTAGAGTCACATCTTCAGGAATGTTACTTTCCTTCACAAACTCTTTAAGGCACACAGTAGTTATAGATCTTTTAATTTCTAGGTCAATAAAACCAAACTTTTTTCCCAGCGAGTTTGAGGCCATCCTGAACTGCATAGTGAGACCCTGTTTTAAAAAATACATAAAGTCTCGTGAAAATGTACTTTAATTAGTTGTAAGAGGTACACTTTGATACACTGATTATTGAATTCTGAAGCCATTATATTGTTTTTCTGATTAATTTTCAAATGATATGTCTTTTTACTTCCGTAAATTTGTTTATTCCAGTTAGGTGAAAGAGGATTTAGATTTAGGTAACAGAACTTTTATTAATCAAATTCTGTATTCTTGCATGTTGAACTTTATACATGCAAAAAAAATATTAATTGTGGATACAACATGCTTTTCCTTTCTTCCTTGTTAAGTGGTAATGAATCTTTCAATATTGTATAGCATTAATGCTTTTGATTACCTTTCTCGACATTTAATTTCATTGAAAATTTCTGATTAAAGCCAGGTGCCACACTCATCATACTGAGGCAGGAGAATTGAGAATGTGAGGCTAGTCTCATGACTAAATGAACAAAAGGCATAATAAAACTGAGGATGAGTATTGACAACCCCCAGTTACCAGTGGTCAATTTGGGGATCCTTAGATAATCTATTCCTAGAGTTCTGACTCCTTCAAACAGTAGATGTGTACTATTGCCTGTTATCTACATGTGGTGTTTGTATTTTGCAGCAACAGAACTTTCAAGAACCCTTGGTAATATTCATGTGTAAGACATATAGTCTAAAGTGTTCTCAGAAAATCATATGTATGGTGTAAGAGTAGATTTGAGTGATGTGTATCTATATTTTTAAAGTTCAATAATGATCAACTAAGCAGAAATATATCTTTTATTCATGTGTCTCAACTGAGGACATTTGCTAGAAATTTCTGGCCTTTCTGTTCTCTGGATTTATGCTGTGCAATACTGTGTCCAGTAGGTATATATGGCTATTGAACATCTTAGGTAATACCAATGTGACTGAGGAGCAGAATTTGTTTAATATAATTTAAGTATAAAGACAAAAACTACATCCTGTTCTTGGAAAGTGTTTAAGGGTTTGGAGCAAGGTATTAGGCTACTAGGGCAGCCATAAATAACAGTACCACAGACTGTTGACTTGAACAACAAAGCTTTGTTTTTTCACAATTCTGGGTGCCAGAAGTCCAAGATCAAAGTGTTTTGACTTGTTTTCTGCTATGGGCCTCTTGTTTTGTCTTGCAGATGACTGCATTTTCCCTGCATCCTCACATGGTTGCCCCTTGGTCCATCTGCTTCTCATTCTCCCGCTCTTAAGAGAACACCAGTCATACTGGCTTAGGACCTACCCATATGACCTCATTTTGCTTGTTTAAAGACCTTACTGCCAAATACAGCCACAGACTGAAGTGTTATTGGAAGTTACTTTAACTTATGTAATTCTGGAGGACACAATCCAGCTGTACTTCAGAATTTGAGTTTTGATCTTTCCTGGCTGAGTGATCTGTAGACAATTCACTTGATGTTGCATTCCAGCAGTTAGTGGTGGATCCCAGTCAGGCACACAAATATGACATTAAACAGCTGATGCTTGATAGTGTGTGGAAATCCCTTATGGAGCTATGATTGGTAGGTTAGGCATCTTATATGCATTTTTGACATATTTTCAGTTTAGGTGTTTATCAGGACAGCAGGATGAGGAGCACTTTTATTTCTATGATTACCAAATAAGGAAGTTTTTAGTATCACTTCCATAGCACATAGCTGGTATATGAATTTAAAAAGTCATTTTTGGTCTTTATGTGCTATTTTATACTTGCCTGCAAAGTTTTCTCTGTTCATTCCATACTTCTTGAATACCTACTGGTAAAGAGATTATTCAGTGATAATTGTTAGAGCATAGTGAGGAAGACTCTATTCAGGACCATGGAGGTAGGCAGAGGACCATTGAGACCAGGTCTTGCAGTCAGGGTGCCAGATTGAACTCAACCCTGAATACAACATGGACAAGTTTATAGCAGAGGGAGAGGGTGAAGGGTCATTGTGTGGAAAATTACTAAGAAGAGGCACGAGGAATAAAGGAGATTTGCCTAACTCTACCTAAGGTGATTCTTGCTGAAGATAGAACAGGATGGTCAGATGTCAACTGAGAGGCAGGAAGACAGTGCAAGATGAAGACCTTGGCCAGGTAGCAAGGGTGATCACATATTTAGGTTGGAGGGTCCTGGCTAAACTGACTGAGCTGACTTAGCAGAGCTGTTTTGCTAAAATTGAGTTTCATAAGAAAATGCACAGAGGGGCCTGGGAGAAGGTGAAAAGTATGATCAAACTTTGGCCACATAGAATCGTTGTCACTATATGGACCATGCTTTGGTAAATGCTGTAGGAAGGTGACAAAGGATTGACAACTTCCTGTGTTGTCAGTTGACTTTCTCTCTGACAAGATACTGAAAACACTCAAAAAGAGATTTATTTAGCTTGCTGTTCCAGAGATTTCAGTCCATGGTTCCTTGGCCCTGTTCCCTGTGCCTGTGGCAGGAGAGTACATCTTGCAAGGATCATACAGAGAGGCTGCTCACCTTATGGAAGCTGGGAAATGGAGGGAGAGACTGGGTTTCATTCCCTTCTAGCACACACCCCTAACAACCTAACGGAGCCACTGAAGTTCTGCCACCTCTTAGTACTGTCACAGGTCAGTGGCCCATCTTTTGACATACGGGCCTTTGGAAGACATGTAAGATCCAAACCTTAATACCTTGAAAGAGCACACTCTCCAGCAGCATGTTCAGTACAATACAAGAAAATACAGTTTCGTATGCAGTTTAGTATTTTCTAGTAGGCTCATTGAATTAAAAATAATTTTGTATTTTATTTAACCAGCTAAATCAAAAATGTTATTTTGACTTATTGTCACTATAAATAATTACTAACATTTATAGTTTTTTTGTATTAATTCTTCAACTTCAGTGTGCAGTTTACATTTCCAACACATAGCAAGTTAGATGCAAACTTCTCATTAGACATACTTGATCTATATTTAGTTTGTGATATAATTTGTTTAGTATTTTAAGAAATTTGTTAGCAAAGTCAACTGATACTCTCATAATTTCAGGATGAACTTTGGGATAAAGAAATGAGTATTTCTTCTCCAAAGATGGCTCTGGAAAGGGCTGCTGAAGATACAGCTGTGAATCACACCCAGGTTTTTAGATTATAGATTTCATCTAAGATCAACATGACCTTTTTTTTGTTGTTTAAACTGAAAATATATGCCTGCTTTGAAATTTAGGAAACTTGCAGTTTTATTGCTGAATTTTAAAGAAGCTTTCATCTTTTTTTTAATCTCTAAAACTTCTGCCTAAGAATTGTGACATTTTTGTTATCAAGGGCAAAATGAAAGCAGACCATATTAGAGTTTGAAGGGTTAGTCTCATTTTACTCTCCTATCCAACTGGAAATCTGTCTGAGGTAGCTTTTAAGTCTCTTCAATATCCTGGGGAATTTGCTATTTTGATTTGGGTGCATAACTTTTAATCGTTGGGGTTTTTTCCTTTTGTCTTCCTTAAATGATAATTTGCTAAGATTTGCTGTTATACCTGCCATTTATTTTGTGCATGTGGTGTAGTTTGACTTTTCTCTCAGTTTTATTTCATTTTTGTGTTTGCCTTAGTTTTCATTGTACTTCTAATTAGTTTCATAATATTTGATGAGAGCACTTTTGGTTCATCTTCATTGTTAATGGGCACATTGTTTCTTTTGCCTTAAGTAATATCTCATTAATTTTATAAGCCATCTTTTCCACATCAGATAGAGAATCAGTTTCCTGTGCTTTAGTGGCATTTAGCATCTGTGGCACCCCTCCCCCATCTTGCCATATTAGTATTCTGATAACTACATGCCTTTAGAAATTAAAGCTTCTAAACTGAGTTTAAATATAATAAATCTTTAAAAATCGTGTCAATTGATCCTTTGTAGTATTATTGGAAAAAATGTTTTTTTGTTTAGATGAGACAGTTGAACATATTAAGTGAACTTACAGAAGCAGTTTTAATATTCATAATGCTAAAATAATCTTGATCACACACACACAAAGTGAAAACAGGAAAAGGGAAGAAAAAAATCTGTAGTGTTTGATTGATTAATACCAGATGTCTTTTTGAGGTTTTCTAGGAATTTGAGGTATATTTGTACATTACCTTGCCATCAAATGAATTTTATTATCTTTCTTTTTGTTGATTACCAACGGAAAGAATTATTCTTTGTAGGTGGCAAACAGATGCTCACAAATGGATTTTATTGTGTGAGTTTCCTGTGTCTTTATCATACCATTGCTTTTGAATGTGTTCATTTTTCACACTGGAAATTGTTTTGTTTTTGTGACTTCCAGCAAATTAAGCTTTTGATTTACTCTTAGGTCATGTATAGGATTTTGGCTTCTGGGCCGAATTACTGCTGCAAGACTTTCATTTTTCAACACAGGAAAACTGCTCTTGGGGTTTCTTCCTCGGCTGAGTACAAATGCTGAGAGTCGGGAGGCCCGTGGATTAGTAGGCCTAGGAAGGTCTTACTGGGCCTCGTGTGTGTCTTTCTCAGTGTTCCTTGAAGGTAGCTGGCTGGTTGTTTTGTTTCAGCATGTTCAGGTAGTTTGGTCTTTTTGAGAAAATACATACCATTGTTAGCAGGCAAATGATTATTAAAAATGTCTATTAAAAATAAAGCGACATTTGCCTTTAGACCTCTTATTTTCCAACTTAGATAGCTCAGAAGACTTTTACTTGTTTTCTGCTTATATGTCTTCCAAATATTGAAAGACCTTAACCAGTTTTTTTTCACTTTCCAGACTGTTTTGTAGTCATTCATTGAGTAATTATTTGACTCCCATCCAGCCATGTACCAGGAACTGCTCTAGGCATTGGAAGACAATTTTCCCTGGGTTTTAGACTTTCCAAATTCACTGTCTCAGTATAGGCACCAGGAATCCGCTCCTGGAAAATGAGGAGTACGAATCAGGATACTTACTGGAAACCTAGTTTTAATTATTTTAGGTTGCAGAACCTCCAGTATTGATACTCTGAAACAGTCTTGATTAAACATCAGGGAAATAGTCACTGTTCAGGATTGAAGAAAAACACAAGGACAGTAACAAAACCCAGGAAATGGAATTTCGCCTGTCTTTTTTTCATTTATAAATTTCTTTGTGCTCTAAAACCTTGCTACTCAATTCTTGAGTCCAGGATACTTATAAGAAATGTATACAATCAAGCTCTACCTCAGGCTGCTTGAATAAAAATATTCATTTTAACAAGATTCCCAGATTAGTCTTACGCTCCTTAAAATTTGAGAAGTACAGACCTAGGAGATGTACCAGGTTCTTCTTTTCAAACAATGAAAATGACACCAAAATAAACTTTGCTACATTTAATAATAGTATGTTATCTTTATCCCGAACTTCTTTTCTGTTAGCAGTACCCAGTGGTTTTCCTTGAGTTGTACTGTTTTTTGTGGAACAGCACAGTGTGGTGATGCATTTAGAACAAGTACACAGTGGCAGAGAGCAATGTGGATGATGACCTAGTGAGGCCTTTCCCTGCAGGGAAATGCCTCCTTCATTGGCAGTTGCTGTGCTTTTCAGAATACAGTGATAAGTATGGTTCACAAATGCTTCTGTTCTTAAACAATTTGGTTGGCAAACAGCAGCCTTCAGCAAAATTTTGATTCTTTTGGCAAGTTCTGCATCGTATGTTGAACACAACTGCAGCCATTTTCCCCAGAATTGAGGAACAAATTAAAGTTTGTGAACCAGGGTACCAATGTATGTGCAAGTGATCTTGGTTTTCAGTCAGTGGGACTATAATACCGCTTTTCACATAATTTTGATTTGAAGTTAGTTGTATTGAGTTTCAGATAAGGAAATATAAAATTTTCCTATGTAGTCATTCGCCTAGATATGTTGCACTATAAGATACATACACTCTAAAGTTTGAATAATACTTTTGGGAAAATGATAGCTAGAGAGATATTCTGTGTCTTGCATCTGTAGGCATTTCAGTTTATGAATGCTCCTTTACAAAGGTGACATCTGTGAAAGTGTACCTTCTTCCAGATGTGTTTCAAAGTAGTCACATTATCACAGACTTTGCTGTGGATATCATTTTATTGAATGAACCCATGGTGTTAATTTTGGGAAATGGCTAGTGGAAGGGTTCTGAAGTTGAAATCAGTGCAGCTCTCTCTGATTTGACTTTTTTGTGTGTGCAGTGAATCAAGAGTTTTAAGTGTTACTGAAAGTCAGAGAATAGATCAAAGCCATTTAAAAGTAGATTCAAAAATTGCCATAGTGAAAAATACTTTTTAATACTGTATTTGTGATCATTGTTTTATTTTTATAGACTATGTATTTCAACTCCCTAACACTTTTTTTTATTGAGCCAATATTTAGAGGCCATTATGCATAGTACTGTTCTTGTAATTGAAATGTGTCATCCAAGCCTTCACATGTATTATAAACTAATAGTGCAAGTGGACAGTTAATCAGGAATTAGAGTACATTGTGAAAAGAGACATCATAAAGGAAACTCTGAGTCTCACAGAAGGGAGTTGGGAGCTTACTGAAAGTTTCTAGAAAGAACTATAAAAGTTGGGGAATCTAAATTAATTACAATGTTTTCAGTTCAACACTGGATGGTATTTATATATATTAGTCCATATTTGATTATATGCTTGTGTATATTTTTGAGAGTTGAATTAGGGAATTAAACATATTAGTGTCTTGTATTTCTACACTATATTTCTAGGTGGCTTTCTAGAAAGGCTGAACCAAGTTGCTTGTCCAAGAGCCAAATATTAGAGTGTTCCTGTCACTATGCCTCTGACCAGGGATGTCCTTAGTTCTTGATGGAAATGTTCATAGATGATACCTGTCTCTGTTTCCCAACTTCTATTTCATATGACTTTTGCTTTTCTCCAGTTAGTATAGCCATAATCTAAATTGGAAAGATTGTCCATAACTTGAACTTCAGCTAGAGATTAGTAGGCATCTTTCTGTGAAGTAATGTGTTTGTTTGGTGGATCCTGAAGTAATACATGCAGGATGTACACCTTTTCTTTCTTCTTTTTTATTTTGAGATGGGTTCTGGCCAAATTGCCCAGGCTGGGCTCAAACCTGTGATCCTCCCACTTTATCTTCCCAGAGTGCTGGGATTCCTGATGTGTATTAACACACTTGGCTACCTTTTACTTACTTTGGATTAGACTATTTTGTAATTCTGGTGTAGAAGTTAATTAATAGTCTTGTAAATGATTCTTAATGCCTAATTCTTAGTGCCGAACTAATTTTGTTCAGTGAGGATATGATTGATTTATACTCTGAAGAAGAGATGTTCCCAGATACTGCACTTTGTTGCAGTAGAGAAGAAATTATGAAACGTTTAGCTTATGGTCCCTTCAAGTATTTGAGTAATATTTTTCATAATGACTCTAGGACCAAAAAAGCCCATGAAACAAAACAAAACAAAATACTCAAAACAACAAATCCTAAAAATTTATTTTATTAAGCAACTAGGTCCAAACAAATAGTAGTTCATACAGCATTCTTAGCATACTAAGGCATGAGTACCAATTATTCATCTTTAGCAAATAGGCTGGTAATACTGTTTGCCTGAAAGCATACACATACACACCCTGAAATTTGTACTCATACCTTCCTTAATTGATAGATTGAATAAAATTTCTGATGTGTTCATTTTATATTTTTATGAAAGCATGATTTTAATGTTTCTAAAAATTATGCTTTAGCACCAGGTGAATTCTGTTGATTTTGTTTTTCATTTAAAAGATGAATATGTAAATTATTTTAAATTCTATTGAAGTCAGTTTCTTATCTGTAAATGATAGATCACAAGCTGAAAGTATTAAAAGTGCAAGTACATTGAAAAACATAGCATAGGACTTTTCATCATGATGTCCAAAATGGGCACAGACGCCTGTGTCTCTTGCTACTTGATACAGTTCTTTTTTTAATTTCATTTTAAAGAGAAGAAGAAAAAAGAAATAAAAATGAAGCAGTTTCAAATCAGGCTAATAGGAAAGTCACAGTAATTAATACATTGTGTATTGTTGACTTCATAGTAGTTACTCAAAGTACAAAATATAGACATAAAATATCCATGTAGTATTAGCACAAATCTTCCTTTTCAGTGAATTAAGAAATAGCTATGTTAACTGTTATATGTACACACACACACACACACACACACACACACATATACATTTTTAAATTTTTTCTTCCTTTCTTTCCCTTCTCCCATCAGTTTTTCTTTTGAACAGTTTCTCCCAATTCACAATATCTGTTTTATGTTTTGATTCTTACTTTGAGCTTCTCACACTAGTGAGACAATACAATGTTTATACATGCTAGTCTGATTTTGATACAGTTCTTTATACTATTTATAGTGTTTCCTGGGGAGAATGATACAGGGAAATATGTAGCGTACGGTCCATAATAAGCTGGGCATGGTGGTGCCCAGCACTCTGGGAGGCTGAGACAAATTGCAAATTGGAGCCCAGCTTGGGCAGTTTAGCCAGACACTGTCTCAAAATATAATATAAAAGGAAAACTGGGGATGTAGCTCAGCGCGAAAGTCCTAGGTTCTGTCCTCAATATTGGAAAAATAAAAAGAATAATAAAGAGAAGAAGCTTGTGATTTCAGGTTCTTGTCCCATGTGGACATGCTTCCCAGCATGGTGCCCAGGAAGTGGCTCCAGGAGGAATCTTAGCCCTGCTACGCCTCTCAGATTTGCAGGAATGTCCAAGTGACTGTGGAGCATCTGGAACTTGCAGGTTTCTGGAGCGAGTAGCCTGTGTTCCTCAGCAGCTAATTTTAGCCTCTTCCTTTGTTAACTCTGACCTGCCAAACCAGTTCCTGGGAAAAGGCCAGACATGGAGATGGGTAGAAGATAAAATGAACCTCCAGAGCCTGTGCATTTGGACTTGAATTTTCTCACCTGGTTCTTAAGACAGTGAAATGGATGCAGTAGTCAACAATGTTCCATTTAGGCAACAATTTTATAGTTTTATGCCTTTTAATTGCTCCATGTGCTAAGATCCTTCTAATTATAGAAATGACTTTTCCCTCCTCCATCTAGTGAGTGTTGTAGTTAACTCTTGCAATTTTCTCCCCATTCCCTAAAATTTGAAACTTTTATTGTTATAACTGAAATATGAAAACAGGGTGAAATGCTTTTGGGGTTGGTGAGGTAGCAGAAGAATGGAGATGAGAGGTCGACATGGGTGGAACTGGAAAAGCAGGCTCATTGGCAGAAACATCAGGTATAGAGGAGTGGAGAAAATGAGACGATAATGGGAATTTCCAGGTGTCTCATGCCCAAGGCTCTAAAGTAGTTTTCAAAACCAGAATAGTTCGGGCATGTGAAGCCCAGTGGAAACTTTGAACAGTTCTTGTTTAAAGCTATAAAATAGTTTACTTCTTTAATTTCTGCTGTCTCTATCCAAATTACTATTATCGTAGGAACAATTGGTTTCCGAAAGTTCTCTCTTGCCTATTATCAACTCATCTGAGTTAGTGTTATGGGTTTCAGTGGATCTGTTAGAATATGCTTGCAATAATTCCTGTTGATTAAAAAAAGAAAAAAAGATGCAATGTAGGGAACCTGTGTGCACACTCATTCATACTAATGACACTCATAGAAATTAGGGATTCTGTTGACATGTGCATTAGACTGTGACATTAGATAACTGTGAAAGGATTATGCATACAGCAATACTGTGTACTTGAAACCTCTCATAAATTTAACCTTTCTATATCTGCTAGGAGATGAGTTATTGTTTCTCCTTACCAGGTAAGAACAATACTTGAGATAAAATTTCACATTATACTTTTGCCCTTGCACTCTTTTTTACAGTACAAATGGCTTGTGTTTAGTCAATCTTGTTGTGAAACTGAATCATTTTTATGGCATCTAAGAGAGCTGCTGATGCAGAAGTACTTCTGTTGAGATAAGAACACTTTAGAGATGGCTGAATTTTGCAGATTACCAGATGCATGAGGCCCTAAGTTTGATCTCCAGCACTTGAAAAGAGCAGTGCTGATTTTTTTTTTTATGTGTTGTTGTATAGATGCTTTTTTTTTTTTTTTTTTTTTTTTTGAGGGGGCTTACTATGGCTTATACTGATTTGGTAATGAACACTTTTTCTCCCCCTTGGTACTGGGGATTCAACCCACGGCCTTTACACTGAACAACGTCCCAAATCCTTTTTAAACATTTTTTAATTTTGAGACAGGGCCTCACTAAATTGCTAAGTTGCATGGCCAAGCTTGAGCTTATTAGCCTTTTGTCTCATTCTTCCAGAGCGATGGGATTACAGGTGTGTACCACACACTTAGCTTGGTGAAGCATACTTACCAACAAAATTAAAATACAAGCAGCACGGCAGCTGCCTGGCAAGCACAAGGTCGTGGGTTCAATTCCCAGTACCAACACAAAACAAAATTAAAATACATATGTACTTTTCTCCCTACATGATCATTGATCCCAAATTTTAAAACTCTCAATAAATAATCTTATTTTACGGTAGTATAGTTATTTCCTTGGGTTCAGTAAGGGTCTGTTCTTCAGCTAGGGAACATAGCTTGGGGGCAGGGGGCATGCGTAGCATGAATGAGATGCTGGGTTTGGTGCCCAGTAAACACAAATAGAAAAAAAAATAATTACCAGTATTCACTTAGTGCCTACTGTATTCAGAGAGCTATGCTAAGACTGTTTATGTATTAACTTGCCTATCCTCAGAATCGTTCTTTTTTTTTTTTTTTTTTTTTTTGCGGCACTGGGGATTGAACTCACAACCTCGCCCCTGCCAGGGCAGGCGCTTAAGGCACTGAGCCAAACTCCCAGTCCTGGTTTTTTTGAGGCAGGGTCGCACTATGTAGCTCATGCCGGCCTTGCGCTCGCGTTGTAGCCCAAGCCGGCCTCGAACTCACAACGCTCCGCCTACCTCAGCCTCCCAAGTGCTGGGATTAAAGGCGTGCGCCACCACGCCCGGCCTCAGAATCGTTCTTAAGAGGAATGTATTATTACTCCAATTTTAGAAATGAGAATACTGAGAGAAATTGACTGCCTTGCTCAAGGTCACACATCTATTCAGTGACAGAGTAAAGCTTTACACCTACACATGCTGGCCACAGATCCTGGTGGGTACCTGCTACGCAATACTGATTTTTGCATGTGTGTTGTGCTATGTCCAATGTAGTTTTATTTCTCTTCTTTGAAAACCTTTTCTACAACTTCTGCCTCTCTTCCTTCCAATAGCAGTTTTAGCTCGTTTTCATCCTGGTCAATGAGATCATTACTGTCTTTAGTTGGGACATATTATGTATTTCTGTCTCTGTCTCTCTTTCTCTGTCTCTGCCTCAGTCTCTCTCTGGATATATATATATATATATATGTATGTATGTATGTATATATAATAACTTCATACCAATATCTTGGATTATATCTAATACTGTTGAGTTTATTTGAACCTGTTTGCTTATCTGTAATTCTTCTCAAATTAGAAATCTAATGTTCATTATATGTAGTATGTTTACCTATTTTTTCAATGCTAGTAGTATAAAGTTCAGAATACCATAGAATTTCACAGCCATTATCTCTGTAAGGGTTACTAACTGCAGTTCAAATTTCATGTATAGTTCCTTTTGTCTTTTGTTTTATAGGAGTTAGTCAAAATACTGCTTTCCACAATTACTTTTAATGTGCTTTTATTGGACAAACTAATAGTTGTTGTAATTATGCCAAAAGTAGGAGAACATGAAGGATAATAGGATAGATAAGTAGCAAATAAAAACACTAGAACTAATTTGTTTTAATTCTTGGACCTTTGACTTCTGTTACACAGAAATACTGTAGACACTTTGTTCAACTCTATTTATCAGAGAGGTGAGATAATATATATACTAATGTTTCTGTAATTAATCTATTATTAAATACCATTAAAATGTAAGGATTAAGAGTTTTTTTTTGATGCTTGTGCATAGAAAATTTAGGGTTACATATGAGAATTATACATTGTGTTTCTAGCCTGTGATCCTTGCATTAATCATGAGAAAACAGCAAAGTACCACAAATGGAGGAATGTTTTGTAAAAGAACTGAGCAATACTCTTTAAAGAGTATCCAAGCCATAAAGATTTGGAAAAATTAAGACACTCGGGAAAAAGCACTTCCAGAACTGCTTCAGAATATGGAAGGAATGATGGGATAAGTGTGTCTGAAACGACAGGAAGTATTTTGAGGAGGATTAAGTACAATGTGTCTTTTACTATAATCGATTTTTTTTAATTTAAACACTATTTTTATCACACTTAAAGTCTGAAAATCAGTCCTCAGACAAATTATCTTTTTGTCTAACCCATTATCTGTTATTTTTTACCCCACCTCATCACAGAATCTGATTACTAGGTTTTTTCAAATACTTGTAGAATATTTTCAGTGCTTTAGTCCAATATGTTTCCTCAGTTTTTAACAAAACAAGACTGAGAAAACATATAAATTCACCTCGAAACAAATTATCTCAAAGTCTTCATGATAGGGTTGCATGGTAATATGTGATAAATACTTCCATATAAGAACAAGAACTGTGGATCATAAGCATTTTGTAAGTGACTAGATGTAATTATTGTGAATTTTAAGTCACAGTATTTTCTGTCTTTGTGCTTAGTTAAGGATGAGATAATTGCTTGTATTAACAATAATAATAATAATAATAGTACAAAAACAGTTAATGATGAATATTGAGCCTGGAGGCTGTCAGATTAGCCTTAATAAAAGAAATATATTAGCTGTGCTGATTACCTCTGATTAGCATTAAGTTTAAATTGGTATTTTGTGTGTGTGTGTGTGTGTGTGTGTATAGTTTTAAAATTAGAAGGTATTTTCTAAAGGAAATGAAATAACAGTGTTGGTTAAGATCTTAGACAAGCCCATAAAAGCCCACTCAACGCGTAATGTAAAAGAATTACAATTTTTTTCACAAATCAAGAATTGTTCGAAGCTTCTGAACTTTTGTCAGGAAGTGTAAGATTTGAACTGTAGATCGACAGTGCTAACAGGAGGAAGCATCCCTAGCTTTGGTGGACAAAATATGAAGCAGTGGCCTTGGGCTGAGGATGTAGCATGGTGATTGAACACTGAACTACCACACATAAGATGCTGGTTTCCATCCTCAGCACTGAACAAAGAAGAAAAAAGTACTGGCCTTTTACATGTGTGGGTTCTAAATTGTGTTGGCTGCCTATTAAATATTCCAACTCATTATTCTTTTTTGGGGCTTCATTTTATGTATTAAATTTCCACTTGCCCAGTAAATTATAGGCTGCATTATAATATTTAAGGGTTTTTTCCCCCCCTTCACTTAGTCATTCTGCATGAGCAATTGGAACTTTGGATTGTGAAAGCTAATTATAATGTGAAACTGAAATCAAGTGTTCTTGAAGTAGCTTGGAATATATTGTCAGTTTTTTCTTTGAAAATTACTTTAATTTCTTTTATCTTTGTTCAGTACCTTAATGTAAGCTTTTAAAATAAGAACTAATTTTCAGAAGAGCTGTTCTTTTCCATAATGTCAGAATCCTACATAGTGATAGCAGGCTAAATTTTCACTGAAGGTAGAAAAGTAATTCTCTTTTTTTAAATGGTGACACTGTCAAATCCATAGTAGAATGATACAAATAATTCTTGTGTGCTGTAACCATTACTAGCCTACACATGTAATTTGAGGTGTATTTAATCTTTATGTGAGCTTGAATTCTAGGCAGCTGATCTGGTATTATGCATATGCTAAAATTTTTAAGTTACTATATTTTTATTGAAAATTTCTGTGTATGCAGTTTTTTTTTTTTAAATAGGATGTTTTAAAATGTGAATTCCTACAGAGTTGAATTCTGTCCTCTTGAATGCCCATGTACTCTTCATAGAAATGGTAAAGTTCCCAAGGGATGCCAAAATAAGCCAAGTTACTTCAAATTTAAAGGTTTCATCATTTTCTGTCTCTGACAGGTTTACTCCTATTCAAAAGAATGGTGGTGGAGAATTCCTCCAAAGCTATTACCTTCAAATTCCCTTTACCTTTTCTCCCAAATTTGCCTCTGTGTAAGGCTATTTTGATAATGCTGTAGTCAGCTCTTGAGAGTACAGTCTTTTCTTTTCTATAATGAAAATAATCATCTTGGGATGGGAATACTATTTAAAGGAAGCTTTAGCAGAGTCTGAAAGTGATTAAAGAGCTACAGTGGTTTTCTGGTTTATTCTGACTGTAATTTTTACCTGTGTTGTGAATGGCATAACATTAGTTTCAGATTGAAAGGGTCATCTACATTGGAATTTGGAATTTTGTGTTCTCTACATTTTGCTCTGCACAGCTTTGTCTTGATAGCAGGGATATTCCTCGATTGTTGTTCTCTTTTTATAATTTCCCTATTTTCAAACATAGTCCTCATGACTGCTTCTTGAGAGAAACTGTACTAAAAAAAGAGTCATCGCAATGCAGAGATATATTATTAAAAGCAAAGATTTAATAATTTGCATGTAGGATGAGAGATTTTTAGTGATTTCAGGATTCAAAGTAAGGTCTTATTTTATAATGTGAAACTTTATGGTAATATACAGGAGGGAAAAGTAAGTACTTTTCTGTACTACTACTGGCTAAATATAGAGGAATGAATGTAATTTCCTATGAAAGTATTTTTATTTGGAACCTCCAGTGTGTATATATATATATATATATATATATATATGTATATTTGTGTGGAATCCAGTTTATATTTTGTTACATACTTAGCTAAGGAACACAGAGATAAAACTTAAATCACAAGAGGATAGATTATTTTAATAGGCTGCCATAACCACAAGGGTAAATACCAGCTTACCATTTATCTTTTATAGTCAGAATTTTCATTAGTATAAAGTGTCACTTAAAAAAAAGAGCCTTGCATAAATCTAATTGGTTGTTTATTAACAAAAAAATCCAAAAGTATGAATTAGCACAACTTGTAGAGGATATAGAATCTAGGCAGTTACCTGCTTCTTGAATTTTATAATGTTAATTTAGGAAAATTATACTGATATTCAAAATACTACACATGCTTTCAGAATTACTTTGGAAATATTTTCTTTTTATTAAGTTAGAATAATCTTGTTCTTAAAAATGAAGTTTTAAAATTAAAGTCTTTTTTGGTAAATTTTTATTATAATAGAGGTTTTATGCTGTGTTATGTTGCAATTTACATAATGCTGATTGGTAGAAGTTGTCAGGTAAAAATGTAAATTGGATTTTGCTCTCAAAAAGAGTGGTACAGCTTAGTGCTTTCCTTCCTGAACTTAAAAAGATATTATGGCCTGTGAAAATTGTGGAAGATGAGAAATATATTAATTTAAGAAAACTTGCAAAAAAGAATTGAAGTGCCCTATGTTGTAATATAATGATTTTTAAATAATATAATTTTGCTTTAAATGTGAGTTAACATAATAGCAAGTGGTATTTTGCAGAGCAAAGAATATTTGTGGATATATACTAAACTATAAGCAAGTAAATTTGGTATCTTTCTTGAAAGATAAAGAAAAGGTGGTATTGCTAACTATATGTAGTTCCAGTTAGCTTTAATACTGGCAGCAGTAAATTAGCTGTATATGAAAACAGCATGAAATGCAATTCAGAGTAGCTGTCAAATTTATCAGCTAGAATAAACTGCTCATGTTTTAAAGTATACCTCTTGCTCTAGGTACCCTTTATTGACCTGTTCAATATACTGTTTGCTCAGCACCGAAGAAGGTTTGCCAATTCTTACAGCAAGCTGAATGAACTGCTTATATTTCTTTAAGTATTCTGCGTTATAGGATTAGTATCCATTTACAATTTTTAAAGTACTCTGAGGCATAATAACCAGACTGGTGTTTTGCCTGACGGATTTTCACATATTGAATCAACCCTTTGTGATTAGCAACCACATCATTTAACTGTTTATAACAGGCTGTGGATTATGGAGACCTCCATCCAATATCAATATTCAGTGACAATTAGATCCCTGGGTCAATTGTCATAGGCTAGACTTTTCTAATCTTTGTTCAGTAGCTCATTTATTTGCCAATATATGATCAGTTAAATTTCTAAAGTTATTTGATACAAGAAATCTCAGTGTAGCTTAAACACCAATGGTTTCTTTTCTAGTGATAATGGAATGTAGATAGAACTTGCTGATAGTTGTTTTGGTTCTTTCTGTATGTTCTCAGTTTGACTAAGACCTTTTTTTTTTTAATCTCTTACTTTGTACCAGGTACTATGCTGAGTATTGGTTGATGCAGTAATAAATGGACATCTAGCCCTTTCTAATCCAGGGGAGAGTAGTCAGTCAGTATGTTAATTGCTGTAATTGATTTATGTTCTGGATTATTCGGTGGACACACATAATAAAATGACTATTTTCTGCCCCAAATAAAAATTGGTGCAGTCATTAAAGGTAGTAGTATGTTAGTATGCAGTTGCAACTCTAAACAGAATAATGAAATGCACGTCAAAAAAGTTGTAGAAACACAGACTTCTGAGTTTTCCCTTGGTTGTTTTTTGAAAGATTGAGTTAATACTGGAAGGACTGGTTAATCTTTACCGAAAACTCCTTGAGAACCAAGGACAGATCCCTGGGATGCCCTGAGATTGGGGAGAAGAGGAGGAACCAGCAAGAGATTGTGAAGGGTTCAGCAGGGAGGAAGAAGGAAGATAAAGGAAATGCAGAGTTTTGGGTCCAGATAAAGAAAATACTTCCAGGGCGACAGGGTGGTGAGAGTCAGATTCTGTTTATGGGTTAAATGAGACAAGGTCTAAAAATCAGCATGCAGTTGCCATATGGAGTCATCGGTCATCACTGGATGAAAACCAAAGGCTGATTATGGAAAATTTACAGAGTGGATACTAGTGACAGAGGAAAAAAAATAATAAGTCACAAAAGTTTTTTTTTTTTTTTTTTGAGGAACTTTTGCTATAATGTACAGCAGAGAAATAGTGAAGTAGCTTGACAAGGAATTAGGAAGTACGTGTGTGTCCTTGTGTGTGTGTATGTGTGTGTGTGTTGTAAAGCATGAAGATTTCACAGCATTATGTGTGCTGATAGGAAAGATCTAGCAGGAAGGGAAACAATTAGCTATACAGGAGGAAGGAGAATGAACTACAGAAATGATGGGGTCTAGAGATGCAGTCTAGTGCAGGAGAGGATGGGATCCAGGCCACAAGAAGACAGCTGGGGTTTAGGGAAATATCATTTATCTGTGGAGGAAGGAAAGCACAGAGTATGAAAGTAGAGATGAAGGTATATGGGTATGTTTGTACGAATTTGTGGCTTTTTTCTGGTTGGTTCAATTTTTTCTCCGAAGAAGGGTGTAATGTCATAAGGTTGCTATAAAAATAGGAAAGGCATTTTGAGGGAAAGGAGACAGTATGAAATAAATGGCTTCTAGAGAGGGGAAAAGTCCGGACTGCTTGGAGCTGTGTGTCACTCGATTCAGATTTGGGCATCTCTTTGTCCCTGAGATACACATCAGTGATTTTAAAATATTTTTATTTGATTTGAATTAGTTTTTTTCCCATGACTCTATAATTTAACCTGGGTATAAAATTCACATGTAAAGTGTGCCTGACCTCTATAACTTTGCTATTGTCACAGCTGGTAAAATGATCTTTTAGTTTGTTTCTTCCCAAGGATTGGGTCTAAGTAGTCTGGGTAAATTGGTCCAGCTCCATTGTTTCAGTGTTGAGATATGGCGGCCTTTGGTACAGGCTTTTTCCCAGTGCTCAGGGGTGTTTATATGACACACAGACTTCCTGGGTGTTTTTTTATGCCATGTAATCAAATTGACCAAACACTAACAACTGTCTAAATAAAGTAGAACTAGCATGACAGTACATTTCTCTGGGTAATAATTAAAACATTTCATGAAAACTCTCTTGCTTTTGAGATAAGGCAACAACCAAAAAGCATGGTTTCTATATAGTTACTTAAACTGGAACTTCTAAACTGATAACTTACTATTTGTTAAAGACTTAAAAGCAGTGAGTACTGGGCAAGTATGGCCATTTGGGATGTTCATTTACTATAAAAGTGTGTTTGATATGCCAGCACCCTAGACAAATTCAGAAATACTAAAGATTTAAAACTAATATACAAAGACTGTTCTGCTTTATCGAGGAGAGATTGGCTTGTTAAAATGATACATTTTTGTAAAGTATTCATCGTAATTGAGTTTCAGTGAACCATGGGGCCATGACATGGGAGCTAATAGAAATCTTTTATAAAAGTGATGGAGTCAATGGAATACTGTGGCCTGATTCTTGGCTGTTTGAGTGAACAGGCATTTATTTATCGGCTGCTGGATTCAGTGCCCTACATATGGTACTGAGGTAGAGGTAGAAATTATATACGAGACTAGGTTTCTGTTTTTAAAGTGAAGGGTAGAGATGGCATCAAAAACTGGTGTTTAAGCCTTGAATTTAGTCTGTTCTCTCCATTTCTAAATTCATGGGGTCAGAGTACTCAAATTTAGCTTTTCACTCTCTGGTGATTATTAAATGATACTGTGCATTGTCAGCAGGTAGGTGGGATTAGAGACAAGCATTCACAACTACATGTAACTGGTTATAAAAATCACTATGCTTAATCAGTATTTAACCAAATGATTATCCAGTAATTACTACACGATCACATTTTAAAGTTACAGATCATTTCATCAGTTGAGGAATTTTATTTTGTAGAGGATATGTGGCCAATTCTGAAAATTCCCATTTTCCACCAAGTGGATTTCAACTTTTTGGGCATTATTCTCCAACTGATACTGTTATATATGTTTTGTGGATTCCAGAGAGTTTTAGTCCCTGTTCTTAAAGTAGTATTAGTGATCCTTCTTAAAGCTGCCTTTCTAAAGACTGTAATTCTATTCTTGACAAGAGCATAAAATTTTAATTGTTGAATTTTGTGTTTTGTACTTATTTGTAAGTGAATTTTATTACTATAAGAAAATCAATGAGTACTTGAAATAAGATAATGTGTACTTAAAGAATAAATGTGATCTTCTGTAAAATTCACTTTAAAATGATATCCTGAATGTATCATCATTTAGTGTGATGAAGTGTTGAAATAAAGGATTTTTGGTAACATTTTAATGGTTTCATGAAAATGAGTAACTATAAAATTAATAATGTAGAATATTAATTATTATCTGATTTAATGATTACTCAGACTATTGAATGATGATTAACTATAGAAGGATAACAGTGTCAGAATATTAACTGCTTGTTGAGAAGACCTAAGCGAACTAGAAAAAAGTAGTTGGTGTGCAGGAAAGCATTATCAAGTTTTAGGGAATTATCTAAATGTAATGGTTTTAATAATTTTTATGTGAGATAGATTTTCTTTTAAATGAACTTGTTTATTTAAGCAAGAATAAAATATTGACTGCTTGTGTTTTGAAAGAGAGAGATATGCTATGTCTGTCTTTACCTTGGAGCTCTAGAGAGAAATGCTTTAGCAAGCTAACCCAACATAACCATTGCCTAGAGGTTTGTGTTACTGAGAAATTCTAGGGGTACTTCCCATCAATCCATCAGCTAACAGGATTTAAACACTGAATATTGGCCCCAAACCTTGGCAGGCACTGTAAACTTTATGAAATGTCATGATGACCTGTTATTTGGCTTGTATTTTTATAGTACTCTATTTGTGAAGGATATTACCAAATGGACAAAGTACATCCTGAAATGATGTACTTTTTTGTAACTTTAATAAGCTAGTCATGCTGAGGTTATTTAGTTACATTAACTATCAGTTGACTAGTGTTTTCTTAGACATATATCTTTTCCTTTTATTTATTTATTTATTTATTTATTTTTTGGTACCAGGTATTGAACTCATGACCTCGAACTTGCCAGGCAGGCACTTATACCACTGAGCCAAATCCCTGGCCATACATCTTTTCTAATTTTATGCTTTCAGACCTCTTGGGTCCTTAATGTTTTAGTTACAAGGGGTTAGTAAATAGTATTTATCAGAATTTTAAACTTATATCCATTCCAATGACCTTTATATATATATATATATTTATATACATATATATATGTGTGTATGTATATATATGTATGTATATATATATATATATATATATATAATTTTGTCACTACCATCATATTCAAAATACAGAACTTGCCTCCTTGTGTCACCTCTTCATGGACACATCTATTTTCCTCCTTTACCCCTTTACCACTAATTCCTGCCATGCACTCATCTGAGTTTTACCTGTATAATTCTTTTCCAGGAATTATATGGAACAATACCTTATAGCATGTAAACTTCTGAGACTGTCTTTAGTCATTTATCAAGATATGGAGTGTATCAGTAATTCATTCTTTGCATTGCTGGATAGCATTCTATGGTAGCAGTGTACCAGTTTGTTAAATCATTCACTCCATAAAGGACATTTGGGTGTTTCCAGTTTGGGGGCTACTACAAATAAAAATGCTCTACAGATTCATGTAATTATGTGAATGTGTCTTCATTTCTCTGGGATAAGTGCCTAGGAATGCAGTTGATGGGTTTTATGGTGATTTCATGTTTAGTTTTTAAGAAACCAGCATACTACAGTATTTCCAGAGTGGCTCTTCTCAATGATGCGTGAATGATCCAGTTTCTCTATACCTTCCCAATCATTTGGTATTGCTACTATTTTTATTTTAACCATTATGACAGGTGTGTAATAATAATACATTGTGGTTTTAATTTCCATTTCCCAATGACTAATGGTGAATATCCTGTGTTTACTCGTTATCCATTACCTCTCGTGAAACGTCTGTTCACTTTTTAACCTCTCAGGTTTTGAAATTTTTTGTCCATGTTCTAGACACCAGGCTTTTATCAGATACACAGTTTTCAGATACTTTTTCCCATTCTGTACTTGTCTATTCGTGTTTCTAAACAGGATCTTTCATAGAGCAAAGCATTTAATTTTGACAAGTTTCATTTTGCCAAATTATCCTGTTGTATAAAGTACTTTTGGTGTTGTGTGATTTTTTTTTTTTAAAGCCTCTGCTTGTTTCTTTTTGTTTTTGGTACCGGGAATCGAACTCATGACCTCACGCTTGTCAGGCAGACACTCTGCCACTAAGCTATATCCTTGGCTCTTTTATTTCCTCTTTAGAAACTTTGTTGTTGTTGTATTTCATTTGTTGATGTCTTACTTCATTTTATTCCTCTTTACCATGTGGGAAGTTGTATACCTCGTATGTATTACTTTCATACATATACTTTCTTTTTTAAAAAATCTATTAGTATACATTTTCAGTACATAACGTTTGCATTCATTATGAGGAGTTGGTACATGAATATAACATGTCTAAATTCTTTTTACTTCCCCTTTCTCTCTCCTCCCTCCTCCCTTCTCCCTGTCTATCTCTTGGTTTCCTTCCCCTTTGCTAAAGATATCCTTGTTTCCTACCAGCAGTCTTTTATTTTGCTCTTTTATTATGCTTTGGGTTTCTCATAGAAGAAAAAGCATGTGATATTTATACTTGTGTGTCTGATTTATTTCCCTTCACATTATGCTCTCAAGATGCATCCATCTTCCTACAGATGACTCAAATTTACGCTTCTTTTATCATAGTATGTAAATACCATATTTTCTTATCCATTCACCTGTTGAAGGACATATAGACTACTTCCAAGATTTAACTCTTATGAGTTGTGCTGTTAGAAAGATGAGTATGCATGTATCACTGTAATATGATGCCTTTAAGTCTTTCAGGAACATACCTAGAAGAAAATAACTGGGTTAAATGAAACTCCTAGTTGCCATAGTGGTTATACTAGTTTATATTCTTATATAATTTCTAACTTGTAGGGCCGGGAGTTTGGCTCAGTGGCTTAAGTGCCTGCCTGGCAGGTGTGAGATTGTGAGTTCAATCCCTGGTACTGGAAAAAAAAAGAATTTAAAAATTTCTAACTTGTATGAATATTTGATTTGAAGTATAAAGTTAATTATTACATATGTTAGATTTCTATCACTGTAACAGAATGCCTGAAATGATCAACTTGCAGAGAAGAAAGTTTTATTTCAACTCACAGATTTGGAAGCTTTAGTTCACAGTCAATTGGCTCTATGGCCTTTGGATCTGTGATGAGACAGCACATCTTGGTGGGAGCATGTGTCAGGGCATTCTGCTCTTATCATGCCTAGAGAGCAAGGAGAGAGTGAGAGAGAAGAGGGGTCAGGGTCCTGATTCCACCTTGAGGGGCTGGCTTCCATATACTGGAAGACTTCCAACCAAGCTCCAGTTCTACTTCCTTCTAATAGCACCTGGTGCTGGACACCAAGCCTTTAACACAAGAGCCTTTGGGGTCACTTACCTGGACCATAGCAACCTATAAAGCATGTTTTTAAAAGAAAGTCTCCTTTGTGAGTTTGTTCATTAAAAAAAAAAGCCTTTATTCACTGTTGTTCATGATACTCATTTTATTCATTCTGCTAGGTACTGAAGTGTGGGCACTACAGTGTTTCATTAATATCTGGCTTCCTGTGTTCGTACTGAGAATCTGCTATCAGTCTGATTATCATTCCTTATTGCAGTGTTTTTTCTATATATAAAAAAGGAAAAAACTAGTAGATATGTAAAGAACACTGGCATTCTTTACGAAGTGTTTATCTGCTGTTCTTGTACAAACTAAATATCAAGCTAGATAATTGATATGGGGAAGTTATCTTTACAGAACAATTCTGGGTAGGGCTGGGGTGTAGCTTAGTGGTTTAGCATATACCTAGTATGTACAAGGTCCTGAATTCAACCGAAGTGCCAACAAGAAAAAAAATTCCAAATGAGTAATGACAAAACTAAAAAGTAGCAATAGTTTCAGAACTTCAGCTCCTAATGAAATAACGGTGTAGGTTGTGATCATCACAAAAGGAAGATAAGAAAGATTATAAAGAAATACTGAATCTGATTAGGCCTCTATATTTATGCATTTGTCATAGTTCATATGAAGGATAGAAACAATATAGGTAGTTGAAAATAGAATGTTTTATCTGAAGAATTATTTCTAATCCAAATGGAATAGGTGGATTGATTAATAAGAGGCCGTGAAAATGGAGTAGCTACCTCTACTATGACAGTGTCCAAGGACGAAGCCATCTGCTTCCAGGGCTGAGGTCCAGACCGTGTTGGAGGTTGTGCATCTGTGGTTCACTTGATGGTATTAAAAGACAAACAGTAGATAAATTTATCAGAGTTCATTTGAGAAAAGAAAAAAAAGATTCATGAATTATTTCTGTAATGGTTCAGCAAACTCTACCCAGGAACAATGGGCAGGCACTATTTCTAGATATAAAAATACAGAAGTAGTGGTGTACAGAAATAGCCCCGTTGGTGACAGCTTTGTGTGTGACATGATTTAGCAGTTTGCATCCTGCAATTGCCTGAAGCTCAGATGATTGAGACTCAGCTACTTGTTACAAGACTATACTGTATTCTTCCATTAGATTGCAGTAGGTTTTTTTTGCATATTAAGTAAGTTTTATAGAGTTCTACTTACAGATGCAACTTTAGGCCAACATTTAATTTAATGGAGGAAGTTTGCTGAGATGCTCTGTTGTCTGGAAGTATGCATTGTATCCTGATGTGCTGAGGAAGCTATCTACAGCAGGGTGCTATAATGCGAAATTTACTGAAAGCTATCTACTGCTCGGGGGGTACCTGAATTTGTCCAATGAAGATGACTATTCAGTGGTGCTCTGATTGACGCTTGGTGGTGGGTATAAGTGGAAAACCATTTAGGGGTCCCGTTCCCTGTTAACTGTTGTACAGTCTCCTGAGGTGGCTGTGATGGTGTGCCCTGCTCTGAGCACTCATCTTCGAAGTTCTTGAGAAGGATGTGTTAGGGGAAGCCATCCATAGAAGGTGCTGGTTGCTGCTGGTCTTTCATTTGGCTGGAAAGGGCTACATCTTGTGCCTAAACCCAGAGAACTGTATATCAGATCCAGGAAGACAGACCCTTCCCTTTGGCAGTGTCCTTGTATTAGTTACTTTTCTTGTTACTTAGACGAAATACCTGATACCCAAAGTGAAAGGAGGAAAGGTGTATTTTGGCTCACAGTTTGTAGAGGTTTCAGTCCATCATTGTCTGACTCCAAGTGAGAGTGGAATGGCATAGGGACATCACAGAGCAGACAGGAGGCAGCAGAAGACAAACAGCAAGTAAAAAGTGACCCACAAACCCTGTTTCTCCTTATATTTTATCCAGACTACATGCCTTTAGTACAGGTTCGAATCACACCTATGGTGGAGCACCCTTCATCCTACCCAGAACTATGCCAAAAATTTAGTGGACTAATCTATGAATCATACACCCCTGATCCTAGCATCACCTACTTAATCCCAGGATCATACACTGTAGGTACAACCACCTCTGAAAAACCTTACCAATGACCACATGAGACTTTGGAGGGACCTCTAGATGTAAGTCATAATAGCCCTTACACCACCTTTTGACAAACCTATGACTGAGGCAGCACTCCAGGAAGAAATATTCACTGAGTACAGTTCCAGTTTCATTGAGCAGGAAAGAAACAGATTTACTGGGAGCCAAAAACTTGATAACCAACACAAACTACAAGCTTCTAAGAAATTTAGTAGTAGAAGAATATACCAAATTATGCCATTAGATACAATCAGTAAAATGCAGAATGTAGGATAGTTTCTTTTAACAAATGAATTATAAGAAAAACAATAAAAAGAAATGGAATGTAAAATAAGGTTGGAGAGAGACATAGGCTTTGTTTGGATCCTTATTTGAAATGGACAAAGAAAAATTTTTTTGAAATTACAGGAAATTTGAAAACAGTAGGTATTACTAAACAATCATTGTTCATTTTTTTTTATTTTAAAGATAGTAAAAGACAACAGAACATAACAAATAAAGTCAATCAAAACAAAGCAGTAGGAGTGGTACAGAACTTCAAAGACCAACAATATGAGTACAATAGCTACTATAACATACCTTGCTCTCTTCAAATCAGCTGACCATTCCAACAGGTGTAGTAGGATTGAACCAAAAACAAAACGATACAAAATCAATAAAAACAATATAAAATAAAGGAAAAAAAAAGAGAAAAATAATAACGATCAGAGTAAAACAAAATGGTGAGAACCACATTGGGCCTCGAAGAATAGACAGAAGAGAATCCCCCGTATCTGTAACATTGCCTACTGTCATCATACAAAGAGACATTCAGGGTGCCGTTCAGAGGCCTGCAAAATCTATGAAAAAAACACTAGTGTCTAGTTGCTTTATGTACCTTAGTTGCCATCAATTTAGCCAAACCTCAGAGCCAGCACCGTGCTTACCCGGGGTGGGGGGTGGGGGGGCGGCGCGGTGGTGGTGATGTCCTTGATTCTGAGCCCGAGCGCTGGTGCCCCGCAGTCCCAGCGAGTTGGGGTCCGGTAGGACCGGTTCTGGTTCTCCTCCGGGGTGGCGGAGCCCCCATCCCTGGAAGGCGGATCAGTTCTCCCTTGATGCCAGCTGGCGCCGTGGGGTGCCGGTGCATTGCGGTACGGCTGGACCGGTTCTGGTTCTCCTCCGGGGTGGCGGAGCCCCCATCCCCGGAAGGCGGATCAGCTCTCCCCCGATGCCAGCCGGCGCCAAGGGGTGGCGGAGCCCCCATCCCTGGAAGGTGGATCAGTTCTCCCTTGATGCAAGCTGGCGCCGCGTGGTGCCGGCGCGTTGCGGTCTGGTTGGACCGGTTCTGGTTCTCTTCCGGGGTGGCAGAGCCCCCATCCCTGGAAGGCGGATCAGTTCTCCCTTGATGCCCATTGTTCATTTTTTATATGTGGTAATATTGTGATATAGATGAACGTATTTTAAAGAATGTATTTTTTAAGAAATGTACTTAAATACTTATCGATGAAATGAAACATCTGGAGTTTATTTCAGTAATTTTTTTTGTTACTTTTGTGCTGGAAAAAAACACAAAGAATGTGAACTTTTTTGAATATGGAAGTTATTCTATGCAATTGTCACATATTTTTGCTATGTACAGAAGTTATGAACAATGACTAGCCTTTAAGATAATGTAATTTGGAGTCTTGTTGTTGGGTTTTGTTTATAATGAGCTGTTAGAAATTTATGATGACAGTAACTGGCATTTACTGAGATATATTTCATGGCTACACTCATATGCTCATATTTTGACTTGGTAGTTTATGATGTGAACAAAAGTGTCTTGTGCTTTATGTGGTAGTTGATACTGTCTCATGGAAGGAAAGAAGATCAGCCTTCATTTTCAGCAGTCTAGTTGACATAGACATATGTTTCTACCCAAAAGCCTGAATATGTATTCTTCTGACATGTTTACAGTTTCTATAAACCATAGTATTCTTAAACATTTCAGAAATGTGACTTCTATAGTATTTATCCTCTGGTGCTATATTATTTATAGCATAAACTAGAGTTGTAGATTCTGAGAAAAATCATATTAAACAACTGTACATTTTTAAGAGTTAATATTTGGTACCAGTACTTCTATTAATTCCTAATTTTTTTGAAATAAAAATATTTTATAACTAAATATTTTATATTTTCTGGTGGCCTTAAACTCTGTATAATATTATTCAAGGTCATTTCATAGCTGAAAGTAACATTAAAAATTTATAAAATTCCAGTGGCATGACACAGGTCATAAAATTGGATATTTACAAGTATTGATGATATATGTGTATACAGAGGGATGAGTAGGCTGGGGTGCACTCTATGTAATTTAACATTTTTTCTTCATTCTTCTGAAAGTTTCCCTAAGTGATTATATGCAGCTCATTCTTTTGCCTAAAAGTTTGTGTGTGTGTGTGTGTGTGTGTGTGTGTGTGTGTTGCTATAAATATATGAAAGTGTGAGCAACCTCAGATCATGTTTCCTTTGCACACTAGCAAGTTAACTGGCCACATTTTCGTGGATGCTGATAGAAGACATGAAACTCCTAAGTCAGACAGGGAGGACAGTTTATCACTGCAACAGTAGGTAGAGGATTATCATTTTTGGACCACTTTCCTGGACTTCACCTCCCTTGGAATAATATGAAAGAGGGTCAGATGACATCTGTGGTTTACATGAGAGAAATCCAGAGCTTATGAATCTCAGTTTTTTTTATCATAAGTAAATATTCTGGAATGCAGTATTGGTTTTAGTAAGTTTTTTTTTCTTCCCTCTGGAGGTGTAACTGCCTCTCTATCTTAAACTAGCCTTAAAAGAGTCGGGAACAAATGCACACAGTACCTCAGAAGACCTGCAAAGTAGTCAGCATTTTGCTTCCAGGACATGCAGAAACACGAGAGACTCATGGAAAATTACCTCCCAACAACCTCTGCACTTCTGTGCTGTGTTGGCTCCTGATGAAATTTCACATGATCATCTCACTCTGTCAGTCATTCTGATTAATCAGGTGGACAGAGACTCAGAGCTAATCTGTTCAGCTTGTCTCACCTGCACTTAATCAAGGGCATTGTCAGTGATACTCTAGGCAGCAGGATAGGGCCAACCTGAGATAGGACACTGATAAGCACTAAGGAGTCAGAGAATAATAATGTCCATCAGGGCAAATA
The DNA here is from genome assembly GCA_004363535.1 of Dasyprocta punctata. Lineage (NCBI taxonomy): Eukaryota > Metazoa > Chordata > Mammalia > Rodentia > Dasyproctidae > Dasyprocta > Dasyprocta punctata. The sequence goes on from RJWM01023760.1 coordinate 29,960, forward strand.
CTGGGAACTATGTGAGTGTCTTTGAAGTTTGCCTACTGAACAGAGGCACCCTGCACATTGCACTTCTACACTGCATGAATCTGAATGACTGAAGCAGTCCACTGAACATCTGATTTCACATTAGCTAAACCATCAGATCCCAACAATCAAGGAGCACGTTTGTAAACTGAGGGCCGTGTGAGCCAGTGACTGATTTAGGTGCCAGAAGGAGGGGTGAAGTTTTGCCCACAGGGAGAGCTGCCACTTTTCATGTATAACAGAGCCTCAGATGGCTCTGGTAACAGGCTAGCTGGTCTTTGAATGTATTACTTCTGTTTGACTAGCTAGCTTTATTGGGTTTTTCTTATTGACTTACTCCTCTAGGGAATATCAGGTCTGAGGGGCACAAGGCAGGTAATTTCAAGACCCCCAAACAAACTCATAGCTGTGAAATCAGGGAAGTGGTGAGTTCAAAACCTCACAGGATGCTTCTGCTCAAAGATAGCTTTCAGTACTCCAGTTGATAGTAGAGATAGGCTGTGGACCGTAGAGGTTGAGAGAGTTATCACAGTTCATTTGGCAGTTTCCAGCCAGTTCTCTGGGCTTCACAGGAAGGAGACTGGTTTGTAGATTAACCAGCAGTAGACTACCGAGTGTAGTGCTAAAGTGAGGCACTGGCTGCTTTCTGTACTCAAGTCTGGTAAGATCCAGGGCCTCTTTCTAGGCACTTAAGAGGCAGATTTGCTGGAGACCATAGATACTGAGCGCAGATGTGTCTTAACAGTCCTGTGAACTGTGACTTGGGAAAGCTATGTCGATTAGCCATGTAGATTACAACAAACCACGTGGGTTTATTGACTGCCCCTGCAGGCACAGGTGAGAGTAAAGCTTTTGACTTGGGAACTAATACTCTCTCATCCACAGTGGAGACTTTCAGTGTCAGAGGGCACAAAATCCTGACATTCTGTGGTAGTAAATATCTTCAAATTATTTTATGCTCCCCTGTGAGGGTTCCTGGAGGCTTTGCACATGAATGGAATTGATTCTGGTCTTCAGGTGCCTGTGGACTGGAAATGAAAGTATTGGTGATGCCCAAGGTAGCACAACACAGGTCCTCAGTCTGTGCAGTGGGTTCACTTGTCATCACTGTAATTGGAGTAGCTGTGGTTCTAGAAGAAGCAGTTGAATTCAGTAAAGGACAATTCATTATAAAACTCTTAATCGTGTTATTTCTTTGGGGCACAGGTGACTTTTGGTTTGTACTGTTACTAGTTTCTTTTAATTTCTACTAGTACATGTTTGCAGTATATATGATTAAATTCACCATGAGAAGTTGGTATATGTAGCATAACGCATCTTAATTTTTTATGTGCCCTTCTCTGTTTCTTCTATCTCTTTGTCCCTTTCCCATTTGCAAAAGATCCATCCATATCCCTGCCACATTTATTTAGGTCCTTAGTCAAAACTGTGGTTTTCCTTTTCCTGGGATCCTATTTTGTTTCTGTTTCTGTTCATGGGCAGGGAGAAAAATTGAGAACCAATTTACATATTCTCCTAGAACTTCACATGTACTTTTTCTAGCCAGGGTAATCCTCTCTGGGCCAGGGAAGTACAAACACTGAACAGTTAATTCTTACAGTACATTCAGATGTTTTTCTGCTCATCACAGTATGAAGAACACTTTCTCAGCATGGTCAACCACTTGTTGCTTTGGAGGAAGACACAGTTCTTCTTCCATGTTCAGTATCCATACCTCCTTAAAAAAATAGTTCTGAACAAAGGCAGTCAGTTCCACCTGCAGAAAATGGACAGAAATGGAAGAGACTCATGGAGAAACGTTTCCTAACAAAGAATGCACAGATCTTTGAGGCACTTGTGCTTTGTCATTTTTATCTCTGTCATC